>JARJLG010000121.1:0-301583 GCA_029448575.1 Mycena maculata
CTTATACTAAACGGTGCCTGAATATAATGTTCGAGATATGGGGAATTGACGGACCTGGTCCATGTCAACCTCCGTCATATTGATGTCCATCGCTACCGGCGGTAGTGGAAGAGGGTCAGGGCGTGGGGTTGTCCCGGGAGAATCAAAACCCGTGAGATTGGCTAGCTGGTCGGTGATTGAGGTCAAGTTAATGCCGGGGTCAGATGTGGGGATAGTGGGAGACGCCAGGATGAGTTGAGGGGATGATCCTTGGTCGCGATTTATCAAGTGCGGAGTTGCAGTTGGTGTGATGTTTTTCTGAGTAGAAACAAGTCGATGTTCCGAGTATTCATGTCAACCGATCATGAATTTCAAAAGAAAACACAAAAGAGTAGAAGCAAGGCAGTGTTCCGAGTATTGATCAACCGATCGCAAGTTTCCAAAAAAAAAAAAAAAAAAAAAAAAAAAAACACCCAAAAAAGACACCCATGGATTTTGCATGAGCTAGTTGACCTACTTGCCCATTCTGTCAGTTTGGTAGCAGAGTCCACGCCTCGGTTGAAGGGAACAGATTTGGGTTACTTTTGTTTAGAGAAAGAGTATTGCGACGGTAACGCGACGGGGTATCACTAGGGATCAAGTACGTGCTGATCGCATGTGTTATTCCGTGGCATGTGTTATTGGTAGTATTCCTCGCGCGGTGTCCCTCCGTCGGGCTCCGTCTGTAGACAGCGTCGGTGAGTAGGTCTATCTCAATTTCAGCATTGAGGGTAATACGTGGAGCCTAAATAGGTATAACTTTCCGCATTAATACACTTTTTAATTTAACTCACGCGTTGCAGGTGTTCGACCGACCCGCAGACGTGTGTTGTCACGTGATCGAGGCAACGGAACAACGGGACTCCGATTCGTGAAAAGGATGAAGCGGTTGCGGGCAACGTGGGCCGCAGCGAGGAGATGGGGGGGAGGAGCGGAGGATAGCGATGACAAGAGCACATACCACATGTGGTGAAATGATATGTATGCATCCTACAGACTCTCTCGAGCTCTGTGGATAGATTTCCGTAGAATTTGGAACGCCCGCAGGCCGTATTTCGTTGGCTCGTAGGCCATTTCCGCAAATTTGCGGTGTAGCTCGTAGGCTACGCGGGTGGGGAGGTCACCCTTGGGCTCCAAACCCTGGCTGCAAACCCTCCTTGGCACGTTGGCCGCCACCCGCCCCGTTTGACCCACGTCGACCGTGAAGCCGGCGTGGGAAAATTGGAGATGGTGGTGGTAGCGGATCAAGGAGCCCCCCACTTCAATAGCTTCTCGCGCTGAACGTTTCCGAACCACGTTGCTCGCCATACCCTCAAGGCACAAGGCCGCCTGGTTGTTTCCCTCAAGCACTGTGTTTCCTCAAAAAGACATTTCCACGCAATTTCCGGGGTTGTCTTGGTTTTCCACCTTGGCCTTGAGTCTTTTTTACTCCGGCTGTGGTCACCAGCTTCTCCGTCTCGTTTATTTTATGTAGCTCAATATCATTGTTTTCTTATTACATCTTTGTGTGATTCTGAAAGATTTGGACGGCAATAGGCCTGGCTGACGGTAGCGTCCAGCATCGAGACGATGCAATACAAAGGTATGCAGTGGTAGGTAAACCCTCACCAGCTCGGTGGCGTTTGGTAAACACCACCAAGCTGGTGAGGTTTGTAATATCCGAGGTTCGATCTATGCGCATGCGGAATCTCATATGCTTGGTGATGCTTTATAATGGATTTTCCCGATTGGGACGTTTACAAGGGTATGCAAAGCATCGCAATTCTTTCCCGGTTTTCGTGATGTAGTTCCTGGACTCCGAGTACATAGTAGCCTAACCTTTCCCTGATGCCGGCAAAGTTGGCGCAGGTGGCAAGTTTAAGATTAAACCCTGCGACATATAATGGCGATCACGTGGTGAATTGGCGCGTGTGCGCGAACCACAACACGACCATCCAACGCGTCCGCAAAGTCGCGCCCAGAAAAAAAACAAATTGAAGGAAACAGGAATGCATCAGCCGGAACTTGAACCTGGAGCTAGGCTTGAGTGGCCAGAAAAACCACGAAGTGGGAAGATCCATGTTACCGCTACACCACTGATGCTGTCGTCGACGGTGGGGAAGTTGCGCCAAGGCCGGAGAAGAGTCATAAGTTCATACATGAGGTATCTCGGTTGATCCCAATATAATCGAGCATTTTGCCATCCGAGGATTCGGGCAAGCGAAACCTATATCAGGGACTCGATCTCTTTCTGTCATTGGTTCTGGATCTCAAAATGAACTATCAGTTCTAGGATGAAGAGGACCAGCAGTGTTTCTCTAGTCTGGGAATGAGGTATCAGTTACAGAAAGGTCTCCGTGGCCGTTGACAATTTGTGTGGTCAATCCTGTCGCACATCTCAGTTCTGGAGGCAAAATGAAGACAGAGTAACCAGGAAATCCAGAGAAGCTCATACCCGCGCGACTATTTATCCCACGTAATAAGGTAAATAAATATTCATTCACCATCCTCTACTCGTTCTCAACCGGTTTGCCAAAGCGCGCAACTGCACATGGAGGGCTTCAATCGCCAATTCCCCAAAAACATCGACTATGCGCCATTCAGCCAAATGGAAATTTTGCCCTTCTCGTATGCAACAAATCTAGAACGTTGCAGATACCAAGTCGATTGGAATTTCGATCCGAGTATGGTCGAACATGCCAGACACGTTTTCAATGGCACGTCTCAACTGCACCATATTATGAAAATTAAGCATCACATTCATACAAGTAACGTGAATTACAAAGCTACAAGGGGTTACAAAATACCGAATAAAAAAAAAATAGGCGTCCATGAGCGCAGGTTAAAAAGAAGGGTAGGTCATCGAGAACAACTCTTGCTCGCGCACTGCTGATCAGCGCACTTACGCAGTCACCATGCGCACACAATCCTCGGGATCCCCAGGAGCCCGAATAAATCCCTTGAACACTGTCTTCCCTAGGAGGAAGTCGACGCGCTTCACGCCCTGGTTGCGCTCCGCGACCTCCCTATCCCGCAGCTGCGCCGGCGGCACACGACTCCTCACCGCCTCGTCGCGACACCGCTTCGTGAACGCGTGCGTCACGCGCTGTGCGTCCTCCTTGGTGAGCGTCTCCCAGTCCGCGTGCGTGATGCGCTGCTGCAGCGCGTGGTGCATCGCGACAAGCACGTCCGTGAGCGTGATTGGGGGCGCCTGCCCCGTGGGGAGCTTGAGGTCGATCGGCCAGAAGGGCAGGCGCGGGTGCAGGATGCGCAGCGCCACGCGCGGCGGGTAGAACGCCAGCTCGCGGAGCTCAGCGGAGCCGACGACCGTGTGTTGCGGCGGGTGCGGGGCGAGCAGCCGCAGAGGCATGAATACAGTGGGCGCGAGATCGAAGTAGAAGGTGGTGGATGGCACGTCGCCGTTGAGCCAGGGGTGAATTTGCAGCGGCGTCTGCGGGGAAAGGAGCGTGCCGCTGTTGAAGTAGGGATTCACCGTGTTCACCCAGGATGGCGGCTGCCCGGCCGCGTTGCCCCAGGAATTCGATTTCTTGTGACCGGGGACAAAGTACGAGGACTGCGCCTGCAAGAACGCAGGCGGCTTAGGCGGGATGAAGGGAGAATTCGGGGGGAGTGCGGGCCCCTGCCAAGAGTTGGTACGTTGCCGGGGCGACAGCGGTAACCAACCCGCCGTGTACGCGGATTCGTACTGTGGGGCGTCCTCCGGCCATAGGACGCTGTTCGGATTGAAGGCATTGGGACTGTTCGATGCAGAGCGTGCCCCGTCGGTATATGGTGATGAGGGGTAGAGGAGGGGGGAAGGCGGTAGAAATGGGGTCGACACCGTTTGCGGTGTCGCGTAGTACGGGTTATGGTACGGCGTCGTCGAGCCAGAAGCTTCTGGTACGTACACGAAGGGGGACGCCATGAGAGTTTGAAAGTGGCCAGTCTGGCGCGATCGAGTCTTTTTAAGGATTCGGACGGCTGTGTTGGGCGCCTACGCGTAGATCCCGCCGAAGAGACGCGCAGCCTCGCAAATAGCACCGCAACAGTTATATAGGCAGGGTGCTCAGTTGTCGCTGTATACGGCGTTCAGTATGCTCGGAAGCCTGCGTGAATGGACACCCGCGATGACGAGAAATTGACCTGCCTCGCGGACACGTACCTGGTATCCTGATCGCAAAGCTTTAATCTATCCAAAATACCCGGGCGCTGGCGCTTATTGTGGGTGTCAATTCCGTTGCGGACGGTGGAAAGGCGGGCGTGGAATGGAAGGGAAATTTTTTGCTAGACCCGAATGTGGGTCGTGTGAGTAGCAACGAATGCGTCGACGGAGGGCGAGATGGCGGAGCAATAACAGAGGGGGAAAAAAAAAAGATCTGCGCAAGGCTGTGCGTGCGGCGTCCCGAATTGAACTGATGACAGTGATGCGATCGATAAGCATCAGTCAGCTAAGACGGGCGCCTAACCTCAGCGCTAGACCTGGTTACGGACGAGATTTGGCCGAGCCTGTATCCTGGCGCTAAACGCAGAAGTGCGGCGTTCCAATCACTGCGTTCAGCCGTGGTAGACCGTTACTAGACCGGAACGGTCTAGCGACTCTGATGCCCGCTAGACCAGAAAAAATCACGGTCTAGGCCGGTCTAGGTCCCATCTAGCCGGCGTCAGAGGCGCTAGACCATTCTGGGGCTGAACGCAGTAAATGACTCGACTTAATGTAATCTGGGAGCGGCTCAATTGAATTGGCATCAAGAGAAGAAAAAAAAAAAACAGCAAAACCGGTACCTGATCCGGTTCTTTGAAGGGGATAAATTTATTTCTGAAAGCAACGCAAACGGTTTGATTTTGAACCTCCCATTTAACGAGGCTGAAAGATTGCTGTTTTAGGTGTGTGGAGGTGGACCACCGCCATCACTGCCATCACGATATGATGGGTTCCTGAACTCTGTTGGGATTCGCGCTGGAACAAGTCAAAGAGAGATAGGTAATCAGCAGAATTTACTGGTGTAGATTCAACTGTCTTCACCTCATTTCCCAGATTTTTTTGATTTGTCTTGAAGTTTTTTCATAGCGGTAATGAGCTATGTTTCCCGATGTCTGACCTCCCATTTTTCACAGCCTTTTTTGGGGTGTTTCCGACCCTTGAGCGAGCAGAAACCGCCGAAATGAGCGAGTTTTCATCATCCTACGAAGAAACCGGCTGGGGAAAAAATTGATTGAAGAGACATATTGACTATATGGCCAGGGGATTGTTTCCATGATTATCAGAGCAATAACTGCTTGCCAGTTCCACCCCGACTTCATGCCATCCAAGTTATAACATTGGTACATGGTACACAGGAGAGCCACAATTGATTGTCCTTCATACTAATTTGTGGGCGGTTCCAAGTCAAGCCAAGGCTTCGTTCAAAGTTGCGTGCAATCTAATCTTATCTGTTGGTCTTATCTTATTTAACAGAGGATGGTATTAGATTGTTGGGCGTTGGGAGAAAAATGTAATGTAAGCGAAGAAGAAACCTAAGTAAATGTAGTATTATCTATGTGTATTGGACCCATGATGATGCATGATGTCTTGAGATGTCTTGATTTCTGGCCAGATTTTTTTGACACTTTAATGCTGAAAGACCAACAACCGATCTTCTTCAGGGAGTGCATATGATCCTGGAATGAGTTGAGATTGACTAATGAGTCTAAGAGAGAATGGTTCGAGGCAAATTTCTTTGGCAGCGGTGATAAGCATGGAAAATGACCAGACTTGAAATCTATCAATTTCAATGTTCTTGTTCTACTTACTGAAGTAGAACAATGCTTATTTATTACTTGGCCCACAATGAGAGCCATAGTGAGGTCCGGACTGTTGGCTAAAGGCACTTCACAAGAGATTACATTGTATAGACTTGCCTGGTCACCGATACCACGAGGGTCAACGGCCAGGTGGGCTACAATAGAATTTCATGTAATTCCATGTTCAACCATTCGATCGAATTGGGACATTTGGAAAGTGTCATATATCAAGGACATAACACATACCATCCATCTAGACTGTGAATTCATAAGGGATCCAGATTGCAGGTCAAATCAAATCGGCAGAGTTGTTGGTGCAGTTGCAAGCACAAGTTCGACATTTGTGACATATTAAGTCACTGTAACTTTAATCACACGAGCCTGGATGCCTTGGAGAGTTCAGGAATCGTTCAGGGACATTCAGTAACACTATCAGGATCAATACCTGCTGTGTATTTACGCGTAAATCATCAAAGATTGTATTTACATGTAAATCAAAGTCCAACCATTCGGTTGAATTAGGGCACCATGGGAATAGTTGGGTGACAAAGGTGTCATCAGGTAGAGATGCAGGACAGCCAGTCTATCTATAAGTCTAAGCTGGTTGGCCCGGACAATCTCTACTACAATTTATCCGGACACGCTATACTTGGCACGTCTAAAGATAACAAGTCCATCAAGATATGATGGCAACACCTTAAAACAGAAAGATAGACGCACAGCTCTCGGGATAGAGCACTTATTTAGCCGTTTAACCGGGTCTTTGATGCATGTACCTTTAAATAGCCAGGTCCGTTTATCCGTATATACCGAAGTGGACTGATTGTAGTATTTATTTCTTTTATCATGTGATGTATAATTCCTGTATAAATACCAGCAGGTTTCGAGTGGAAAGCCAGTGAATTCACCCCTTCTTGCTAGATGTACTCAGCTCAGCTGGTATTGTCGCTTGGGAAGCCTTGGATTCATTCGGAGTACCATTGGGAACTTGTTAGTTCTTTCTGTTATTCTTGGTCAAATATATTTGTTGGTTGTTGGATCTATGTGCGCATAAAGAATCTTAAGGAAACAGAATCGTATCGGGTCGTATCGGTTTCATATCGGGTCGTATCGGGTCATATTGGGTTTCATAAGGATTTGGGAAAGCACACGGATTGGTACAGATATTACAGCTGAGAACATTGAAGGATCACAAGTCTTGAGTCTATTGACTACCAAGCACTACCCCACACCACCCCATCGAGATAAAACCACTCTCTGCTTCGTCTAGACCTCATTAGAGTCTCTGGATCGGCTATTGGAGCGTTCCCAGTATTTACGTGTAAATAGCTATTACCAGATCTAGTTCAAATATCAACCTAATACTTGGTTGGAACCCCGTACTCGCACCACTCGATTGTTTGGATTAGTGTTTAGTGTTGGTTTAGTGTTAGTTAGTGCTCAGGCATTGATAGACATTATTCTACATTTCACGTCTGTTCAGGCAGTCAGTGTTTCAGCGGGATCCTTTCACACCCTGCAGTAATTGATATAAATGAAGGGCATTTGTAGAAAGAAGAGTATCAGCGGTATGGAGAGTGCTGTTGTCAAGAAAATGCTATGCAAAGGGTTGGGGGCGTGGCGGTGTCCGTAAAGGGGTGATAAATATCTTGCATACAGTCCACATCACTCCAGGAATTTCTGGACCACGATACATGGAGCATGAGGAGGATCAGGACCATTACCGCAGGGGCGAAGAAAATCTCGGCTACAAACGAACCCTCATACTGTCTGGGAGGGCCAACATGATCTGTTCAGTGCTCAAATCTTTGTCGGACTTGTATGAAACATTTGGTAAATTTTGGGTGAGTTGACATGCATATCACAATGGGAAGTTCTGACCTGATGCATTCATGATCACTGCGGGCAAATCGGCAGTGGCAATGTTAGGTACGATAGCTTCTTTGAGAGAAGCCAGGGAGGCAGAGGGAGGAAGAAAAAAAAATGGCATGGAGTGACCGGGACGATGACAATGTCGTGAGGGGCCGGCAGCAAGCCGAGTCCACCGGTTTTATGGCCCCTGCCCAGTTAAAAGAGGACACAGGTATGTCAGTGGGTACTTCCGTGACATGAAATTCCGTGGTGAGGTTGTAGCAGTCTCTTTCAGCCGAAAAATAGGGGGGTCAAATTTTTTTTTCCCCTGGCCGGACTAGCATACCGGCCCTTAGTCACCGGTTTGAATGCTGGTGGCCCCTTGCCGTCTTCGGTTTTCTTGTTTTTGGTGCTCGCCTTGTGGGCTATATGTTTGGCATTTCCACGGTTCTCTGGCGCGACTGTGAACATCTTTTCGGATTTGTGGCGTAGATTTGTTGAGCTATTCATCGCTGTTGGAAGGTGTAGATTAGAGTCGAGACACGGTCAGATTTCTTTTGGAAGTGCATACATACCACATTCAGGGTGGGGAACTTCTGGTCACACATTAGCATGTTTGAGATGCAGGGAAGATGCCATGTTTGTGATGTTACTGAAACTTTAGAGCACATTGCACTGGATTGTAATGCACCAGGCCAAAAATTAATTTGGACCTTAACACGACAACTTTGGTCAAAGAAGTATGTACAATGGCCAACATTGAACTGGGGATTGATCTTAGGCTGTAATCTAGTGAAATTGAAATCTGACAAAGGAACCATTCTCCCAGAAAAGGGACAACTATTCGCCATTCTAGTTTCAATTGCGTGGCATCTAATATGGAGCCTCCGACTAACCCGAGTAATCGATAATCCAGACATGATGCTTACTACCATGGAAATCCATAACAATGGTTGAAGGCAGTCAATGGAGCTTTACAGTGTGATCGACTATTGACTGACCAAAGTAAGTTTGGACCACTGACCTTGAAAAAATAACTTGTATTAAACATGTGGAGTGGCTTACTTATGGACGAAGACTCTCTGCCAGATGATTGGACATATGAGGGGGTTTTAGTGGGTATGCGGCCCTTGAGTGACAGACATGGAATAGGATAATTATTTTTGGGCTGGAGTCCCACACTGGTTTGAATATGTGCAACATTTCCTCCTGGGCAAATTTCACCAGCAATGACTGGCAATAATGAGCAATACAAGCGGATGAGCTTGGAATACTTCTAGTTTATTTATCACAAACAGTCCCAAAAACAAAAAAAAAAAAAAAAAAAAAAAAACCGACGGTCACACACCGTACAAAGAATTATCTTGACCTAGGTCAAGATGTAAACTGAAAGTCCATGATTCTGTAGTCAAATCAAATTGATAGAAAATTGGACTTTCTTTTTGGTATGAAAGTGCCGCAGAAATATGAACAATCAGTGACCGTTTCAGAGGCTGCAAATTTATCCGATCTCAGTGAAGTACGAACACTGGTTGAACATTTCACATTTTTGAGTGAAAAAATTGATAAAAAATGTCGTTCAATTTATAGCCATTTTTCACTGAAAAAAGAAGTGAAAAATTTAAAACATTTTCACCACTTTTTTGACTTGAAATCAAAGTGAAAAATGTGAAACAAATTTTGTGATGTTGTTAAGATGTTTCTTTTGCATTTTTGGACTGAAGTCAAGGTGAAAATGATGGTGAAAAAATCAAAAGTTTTTTCACTAATTTTTTCAGCAGGAATCAAAGTGAAAAATGTGAAACAAAGTTGGTCATATTGTTGAGATGTTTGTTTCACATTTTTGACTGAAACTCAAGGTGAAAAAGGCGAAATATCACTTGTTGAACATTTCAATTTTTTGAGTGAAAAAATTGTAAAATCCGAAAAATCACCCTTTATTGCTGTTTTAATGAGTACTTGGCCCGCGGTGAGTCCAATCCCAGACGGATTTTGGGGCCCAGCGGCATTTTAGGTGCATTTCAGGTCTCTGAATCCATTTCTGGTGTGCTTGGGCCGATGTCGTCTGCCGTTCCCTCACGGATTTAAAATCCGACCTCAAAATCAAGCAAAATGACTGTTTTAATCAGTACTTGGCCCGCGGTGAGTCCAATCCCAGACGGATTTTGGGGCCCAGCGGCATTTTAGGTGCATTTTAGGCATCCATTTCCGGTGTGCTTCTGTCCATGCCACCCACCGTTCCCTCACGGATTTAAAATCCGACCTAAAAATCAAGCAAAATGGCTGTTTTAATCAGTACGGTGAGTCCAATCCCAGACGGATTTTGGGGCCCAGCGTGATTAAAACAGCCATTTTGCTTGATTTTTAGGTCGGATTTTAAATCCGTGAGGGAACGGTGGGTGGCATGGACAGAAGCACACCGGAAATGGATGCAGGGACCTGAAATGCACCTAAAATGCCGCTGGGCCCCAAAATCCGTCTGGGATTGGACTCACCGCGGGCCAAGTACTCATTAAAACAGCAATAAAGGGTGATTTTTCGGATTTTAAATCCGTGAGGGAATGGTGGGTGGCATGGGCCCAAGCACACCAGAAATAGACGCAGGGACCTGAAATGCACCTAAAATGCCACTGGGCCCCAAAATCCGTCTGGGATTGGACTCACCGCGGGCCAAGTACTGATTAAAACAGTCATTTTGCTTGATTTTGAGGTCGGATTTTAAATCCGTGAGGGAACGGCAGACGACATCGGCCCAAGCACACCAGAAATGGATTCAGAGACCTGAAATGCACCTAAAATGCCGCTGGGCCCCAAAATCCGTCTGGGATTGGACTCACCGCGGGCCAAGTACTCATTAAAACAGCAATAAAGGGTGATTTTTCGGATTTTAAATCCGTGAGGGAATGGTGGGTGGCATGGGCCCAAGCACACCAGAAATAGACGCAGGGACCTGAAATGCACCTAAAATGCCACTGGGACCCAAAATACAATGTACTAAACAGATTTTGAATTTTTTACCAATTTTTCTGTCAAAAAAACTTGAATTGCTTCAACAGTGAAAGGCAGACAATAGACAAAGGACGGACCAAAGACAAAGGACAAAGGACAAAGGACAAAGGACAAAGGACAAAGGACAAAGGACAAAGGACAAAGGGCCACAGGATTTCCAAGCTCCTTTGTCTGTCCTTTGTCTATTCTTTGTGTGTATTTTGTCAAAGAACAATTGATGGACTGTGATATCGGCTTTGTTTAGCTGCCAACCACCTTCGGAACACACGAGTGAAACACATGTGAATTCTGGGTGAGTTAGCTTTTGCCACCACTGTTTGTTTTGCATTTTTTACTTCTATACTGGTCAAAAAACTGTTCATTTTTCCACCTTTGTTTTTACCTTGAAATGTGTATGAATTAATGGTATTACTAGTTCGAAGAAAAACATGAGGTTTGTTTCACATTTTTCACTTTGATTTCAACTCACAAAAGTGGTGAAAAATGTTTTAAAATTTTCACTTCTTTTTTGGAGTGAAAAAATGCCAATAAATTGAATGACATTTTTATCAATTTTTTCACTCAAAAATTTGAAATGTTCAACCAGTGATGTTTCACATTTTTCACCTAGAGTTTCAGTCAAAAATGTGAAACAAACATCTTAACAATATGACCAACTTTGTTTCGCATTTTTCACTTTGATTTCTGGTGAAAAAATTAGTGAAAAAACTTTTGATTTTTTCACCTTCATTTTTACCTTGAGTTCAGTCAAAAAATGCAAAAGAAACACCTTTGCAACATCACAAACTTTATTTCACATTTTTCACTTTGATTTCAACTCAAAAAGTGGTGAAAAATGTTTTGAATTTTCCACTTCTTTTTTCGGTGAAAAAATGCCAGTAAATTGAATAACATTTTTATCAATTTTTTCACTCAAAAAATTGAAATGTTCAACAAGTGATATTTCGCCTTTTTCACCTTGAGTTTCAGTCAAAAATGTGAAACAAACATCTCAACAATATGACCAACTTTGTTTCACATTTTTCACTTTGATTCCTGCTGAAAAAATTAGTGAAAAAACTTTTGATTTTTTCACCATCATTTTCACCTTGACTTCAGTCAAAAAATGCAAAAGAAACATCTTAACCCTTTCTCACCTCTCTGATAGTGGGTAAATTTGTGGTCTCTGAAACGGTCACTGATTGTTCATCTTTCAGCAACAGTTTTGCACCAACAGGAAAGTCCAATTTTCTGTTAATTTGATTTGACTACAGAATTATGGACTTTCAGTTTACATCTTGACCTAGGTCACGATAAGTCTTTATACAGTGTGTCAGATTGAGATTAGATTACCAGCTGCTGATGTATCACATGCCATCATACAGCGAGGTACGAGCTAGATTGTATGAAGTGTCTGTCTACGAGAGATTACACATGCCAGTGATCAATCATTATCTTGTCTTTGTACTCGTCGCGCTGCTACACCCCCCAGGATACACTCTCCAACAGTCGCAGGAACACTGCAGGAGCAACACATCTAAGCCTATCTAAGTGTCCAGGTTGAAGCACAAACAGTTCCGCGGAGCTCGCAATCGCCGATGTGTGAAATCAATGGGATGAATTTCCCATACACTAGCGCTCGCTCCCATCACTTGGTGATTGGCAAATGGACTTATGGGGAGACGCATTATACTGACTTTACCGAAGTGGACCTCGCTCAGTCCATCCCGCCGAGATCGTCCCCATCCATGACGGCGATGTTCCGTCCAACACCAAAACGAATTGGTGGTCATCACCACTCCGTCAGACAGTTCTGTCTCAGGTATCATGCTCGCTGCTCAACATCCGGTCATGGAATACATCCGCGCCCCCCCCCATGCAGCGATGACCTCGCGCACCTGGAGCTGATAGACGTTTCGGCACGCTCTCAATTGACCAAGTGAGGGGTCAGTTCCAGGGCAAATCAAGGTGCAATCCTCGTAAAACCTGCTGTGCAGCTGCGCGTGAGGATACGAGGAAAAAGACATACCGCAGTCGTCACCCAGGATGCACTATCGGATGTATAATCTCGTACGTACGTAGTCCCACTCACACTTCTGGAATTTGAATCAATACTCATCTCATCGTATCTATCAGATCGAACATCAAGTGCCCCAGTTAAGTCCCTTCATATTTTCAGACCCAGACCTTCCTCATCAACCTCTGCTTCATCCACAAAAATCTCTATTTTCTAAATTCCCACCTGCCTACCTTCGAGCGATCCATCGCCGAGGGATCGACGTAGCATTCGGGGCGGTCGTCCTTGTGTGTCCGATCGGCTCCCCTCTTTACGACGACGCGCGTGTAAGCTCGCCCGGAGCGGAGCGTCTTAGACGCGGGTGGGAGTTCTTTGATCAGCTCCTATCCACCGGGATCACCTCTTTGAACCGCCCAAGATTTATCACTCGCAGTATTATTGTGTGCGATTTGTTTTCCTCCCTCTACCACAATAAATAACATTTGTGCTGCCAAACGCACAGCTAACGACATTCTTCCTGGAATACTACTCCCTCCGCCGCATAGGCAAGTAGGGCATAATTTAGAATTCCCACATGCGGGCCTACCAGAGCACAGATAATAATCTTACGCTATTACAACCTTAGGCAGTCAGGGGGCCGAATCACGAGGATCCTCAATCCCACAATCAGCAATTCGAAGCTGGATGCACTATGCACACCTCGCTCCGGCTCGAAACCCTGGATCTCCCAGGGCCCGCAACCGCAGGCGCACATTCTTGCAGCGGCCCAATAATGAATGTACAGTATTGCACGTGGCCGCGGCGCTGTGGAAGCTCAAGGAGGAGCGTGGGTTGGAGATCTACGTGCACGCGAACGGGACGACGCGGGTGCAGCTCGATCTCGTGCGTTCATTAGGCCTGAAATTCGACATGTTGTTCTCCAGTGAGCTGTTGGGGAGTTACAAATCCGCGCCAGAGAATTATCGCCAGGTGTTGGGGCTCCTCAAGCTAAGCGCGGACAAGTGTGTGCACATACTTCTGATTTAGGCGGCGCAAGGGCTGTTGGCATGAAGACGGTGCATGCGGGGGGAAACAGATGATGTATGGGAAGATCAGGAGGTCATCAGGAGCGAGAATGATGTGTATCTTGAGGATACGCAGAAGTTGGATGAAATAATTTCGTAAGTTGTGATTACAACTTGAACTCGATGCCCTGGAGACGTGTCCATGATCTCTCCTTGAGTGTGACGGACGTTTCGAGCCCTCCAGGATCATTATTAGACCGCGGGGACTCGAACCCCGGACTGCGAGCCATACAAGAAATAGAAAAATGGATTCAACCACTGCGCAACATGCCCGATTAGATTTACCTCCCGCATCTTCAATTGATTATAATATCCTTGGTTTCTCACAGGTTCTGAGCAATACCTGAAGAATGAACGATCCTGTTGGCCTATTAATTGAACGCGTCTCGGGGAATTTGCCCGAGAGGGAGGGAAAAGAAAGAAAAGGAAATTTTTTTAAATTTTAAAACTTAGAAAAACCCGCGCTGGTCTATTCGGGTACGGGGAGTCGAACCCCGCCCTGCGAGAACGCTCCAGTTCATGAGGTCGGAATCGCGGTGTACCGTACACCACACCCGATTTCCTTGCTGCGCGCATTTTCAGAAGAATTATGACACAATCCACAGTCCAATGGGACATCAAATGTGATTCATTAAGAGAGAAATCCACCGCTCTCGACCCCACAAGACGGCGTAAGTAGGACGCACGAGGGTACACAATCTGCACCTTGCTCCTACCACTTCGTCAGCCAATAGTAATATAAGCAACAGCAGAGAAACGAAGGAAAGAACCTGCTGCCCGACTAATTGAACAGGCCTGTTTCCGCCCTCGGCCAATCATTCTCGACCTGTCGTTGACGTGGCGTCGCCTCTCTCTTCCTCTACCCCTTCCCTCCAGTTCGCATTCGTGATTCGGACCGGCCGTGTAATACTACCTACCTACCATATCAGTCAGCGTCTCGGCCTTGTCTCGGGCTTGTGATGGATCACTCATCTCCAACACAAAGTGCGGGGCCATGTCTTTGGTCCCCGATCATCCGTAGGCGTCACATGTGCTATTTCAATTGGGAACGCGCAGGCAATACCATCGGGAAGAAAACTTCAGTCCGAATGAATAGACACAAAAAAATCAACTTGTTATTAGCAGCAAGTTGTTGGTGGAGAGAGTGAGGCGAAACTTTAATGAAACTGGTTTTAAGTACCTCGCTCCGCAAAAAGAAATGACGAACATGTGATTTGCTCCAGGGCCTGAAAATAGGACGGTCCCGGTATCCCGGAATGCTCACGCCGTAAAACCTTTACAGTGGTAGCGGGAATAGTATAAAATGGTTGAGAAATCCTCCCAATCACTCACGCCTATTGACCATGCCCCTCTACGAAGTTTGGCACAGCTACCCCCTCAGCGAGGCCCAGCGCGCCGACCTCGCCCAGCGCATCACCACCATTCACACCACAGTGTTCACCGTCCCCGCGGTCTTCGTACACGTCCGCTTCGCTAACTACGCGGCGACGGACCACTACATGGGGGGCAAGAAGCGCACAGGCACCATAAACCTGGTGCTCGGCAATGTGCGCGCGGGGACCTCGCGCACCCGCGACCTTTACGAATCGTTGTGCCGCCAGATCGAGGTTGCCTGGACGGCCGCCGTCGGCCCCGCGACCCAGGGCGGGGCGCACGCCCATTTGGCGGGCGTGTTTGTGCTCGGCACGGTGACGGCCTCATACAAGGAGGGTTTCATGCACCCGGAGGCCGGCCAAGATGTCGAGTGGGTGCGCGACAACCTGCCCAAGTTCCAGGCGCTGGCGGATGACGGGAATGAGCTCTGCCGGGACATGATCGCCGAGCTAAAGACGCGTGAGGATTTCAAGTTTGTGTTTGAGAATAGGAATGCGTGAAAGAATGGTGGGGTATGATGTATGGGGTATGATTGATGCGAGGAAGACGAAATGTATATGTAGGTAGTACTATACAAATAACGATGGGTCAGAAATAACTTGGCAGCATTGCACTCGATTCAACATTATGGACAATTGCAGGACGACATGGCGTAGCGCTGGCGCTTGCCCGAAGAGATCGCAATTGTCCACGCGATCGACCGCTGCACCGCTGGAAGTCAGCTCTTCGGATGGGCGGATCCCGGCTATCGAAGAGCGTGTCCACAATGTCAAAGAAATTCACGCGAAGCGTCCTTTGGTATGTAGGTAGGTAGGTAGGTAGGTAGTATTACACGGCCGGTCCCACTGAGGAACGCCGCGGCCCAGGAGGTATCTAAATGTACACGTGCTAATATACATTGTTGCCCTTGGACTCCTCTATAACTCCCAAAGCCGAGCTCACGGTCGCAATCTCTCGACTCGCCGCGATAGAACTGAAAAGCAAAAAACAAATTAGTACGGGGAACCTATCAGATCAAGGACGTAACACAGGGATGGCATAGAATATTTGGAGGACGTCGTGAGCAAATTTGGCTACCAGTGCAATACTGGGACGGGAATATATCATGGATTTGAGGAAATCTGTGTTGGATTCCTCCACCAAGCGGCGTTGAAGATGCGGGCATTTAAGAAAGAGTTGTCCCAGGAAATTTTTGCGAAGCTTGACCAACGCCTCGGAGGACGTGCAGGTTATCAACGCATGTTCTAGGGTCTCGATTTCTGTCTTGCAAAATCTGCATGGCCTGTTTTCCCGGGACACCTGCCCATTCTCGTGATCCACATAACGCAAGATTTCTACGGCTAGTTGGTGAGTTGAGCAATATCGAGGTTAGTGCCTCTCGATGTGTCTGTGTTTTCACCATTGTGAGGTAGTGCCGCATTGTAGACGTAACTTGCGTTGGTGGTTTGTCCTTCTGTGGTTCCAACCTTCTTTGAAGTAAGTACAGCTTGTCTGAGGCATTGATCTCGGCTTGCATCCATTTCGTCATTAGATTGACCACTATTTTGGCATAGCTCTGTATATCGCTGACAGTCGTAGTCGCATTCAGAACCAGCTCTGGACATTGGAATGGTAGTCTTGACGCTGCCGTGATTAAGTCCTTGGCCCGGCATTTTTTCTCTTTGGCAGCTAGTTCTATCCAACTATCAAGAGCTGCCCGGGCTAAATGCTTTTTGTCGAGTCCAAGCCAGTACACCAGGTGTGTCAAGACGAGCAGGAGGCGCCGAACTCGCAACGGTTTTACCCCCGTCTCTGTGAATAAAGGCACAATCATCGAACGGGAGTGAAGGTTCAACATTTGACGGATGAAACTTATATGAACCTTGCTTAGCAGCTTGACACCGATATCTTCGCTATCCGGCATAATTTCACAGGCATGAGTAAGACGCAATCGCTGACATGCATAAGTACTTCTCTGTGTTTTTGTTAATTCAATCTGCAGAACCACTGATCAAATTTCCCGGAAACACGTGTATTTATACAGGAATATTAAAGTCGGTAACCGACCGCCATATGATCGGGCCTGACAAGCACATATCAGTCCTGATAATTCAGTTCCTCTTGCCCTTGATCTAGCTCTGTTAAACATACTACAGATGTTCAGGCTTCTTGTTGATGTGTTTGAACAAGGTGCAGCTCGGACATTATCATGTTACAAAATAATATCCTAGCTCCAAATCGCACAGTATGATTTGTTGCGTCGTAATGGAGGACCAGGACATATTCACACCGCTAATGCTTGAATTAATCCATTTTTAAACTTGTGTCGGAGTCACCAATAGGCAGAAAGCAAGGTCATGTTTTCTTTACCCTTGCACCCTCATTTCTTGGTACATACCATAGATCACAACATACATAGTCCTCTGAGCCGACAAATGCCCGGCTCGGAAAGCTACCATTTTGTAATTATATCTGCCTCTATATGATACTGCCTGGCCAGGGCTGATCTGGGTCCCTGACCTCAGGCTGTCTGACCAGCCCTGACCGGTCGGTCAGGTTTCATCAGCCCTGATAAGGCAAATAGGATTTTTCCGACACGCCTTCCTGAAATGCTGGACGGCCTTCAGGGCGAGAGCCTCGGGATCCTCCACGGCGTCGAACGTGAGACTGAATTGCATCACCATATACAGACCATGAAGCTCATCATCCTCCGCCCGCTCAACCATGCTCGGCAGCAACTTCCTAAGGTCGCTACCACCATCTCCGGTACCCGTGACTGCCAGAAATTGAATGAATAGAAGGAGTGCCTTCCCCGTCTGTATGAGTTCCGCGCGACCCTGATCCGTCTCGACTGCATACAGCAAAACGGACCGCACATTGCCCGCGCTGGATTTGAGACGCGGAACGAGTTCCCCCGAAGCGAACTTATTGAAGGCCTTCCAGACGTTCAGCAGTTCGGATATATATCCGACGAGGCGTTGTAGAACGGCCGGTGCTGGTGGATGATTTCTTTGTACGTATTCCCGCACTGGGGCCAACATTTTCAGACGTCCGTCCGCCGCGTAGGCGAGAGATGTCCGCAAGAGCGCAGCCTTGGCCTTCCCACTGTCGGAAATAGGGAGGTTAAGACCAGCGAGATCTGTGTCCGGCAGGCCATCGGGAAGGAGGGATAGCACACCCAGGAGTTGACGGGCGCTGGGGATGGACAGCATCCGAGGGCTCGAGAGCGACAAGGAAATAGAATTATCGAGATTCGAACCTTTTGTGGGGCCTTCGCTGAGGAGTGCCGTATTCTCCAGCTGCCAGCGCTTAATGACTGGCACAAACCCTTCGAATGAAGCCACGGCGCCGATCAGCTGCACCGCCAATGGCAGGTTATCTGTGAAGTCGAGCACTGTATCTGCCAGCTTTCGCGTTTCGTCATCGTCTTCGTGGTCCACGATAGCGGAGAGCGTTTGCATGGCCGCCGCACGCGAGAGCGGGCTGAGCGGCGCGAGGAACGGACGTGTCCAGCGCACCTGCCCGGGTCTTTCGGCGCCTCGCATTGTGACCTAAAATTCCTTGATAAATAGACATAGCAATGTAGGCAGAACACAGAGATACGAACCAGCAGTGCCACGTGTTGAATTCCCGCCAAGCGAGAGAGCAAACCTTCGACGTCGGATCGGGATTCGAATGGCTCCCATGGACTCTCGAAGTTATCGAGCACTAGGATGGTCGGCTCCGATGCCGACAGATCCTCAATGATTGATCCCACGCTTTCTGCGACACCTAGATGCTCCGCGATGGCTGAGACGATATCGGCGCCGTTTGCGGCCGATTCACAGGAAATGAAGTGCCGATGCTTGAATCTGGCCGCGACCTGTTCATGATATAACACGGAAAGCGCCAGCGACGTCTTCCCGATTCCGCCAGTCCCCAATAAAACCAACCGGGGGGAATCTTGCTTTAAAGTGGTGACGATCTCGTGTAGTTCATGGTCTCGGCCGTAAAATATTTTGGGGCGGGCTGGCAACAGAATAGAACGACGGCTCGAGCTAGATTGTAGAGCAGTTAGTAGATATGCGCAACTGCATTTGAACTACGCACCTACTGTGAAGAGTCTATGGGGCGGTGAGTCTCGAGAATTCCCGGTCAAACAAATTGGATGCGTACCCGAATCGATCCAGTGGAACTCCCGCCACCCGTCCGCAAGTCGACCAATGTCATGAGTTCCTGATGTTTTCCTTCCTCTTGTGCCTGCATTTCCAGGATGGTCCTCAACTCAGAGGATTCCGTCCGAACCTAGACATTTCGGTCTGTGAATATTAGCAGCAATGAAGGAGTACATGCATGGCCCTGCCTTGAACCGCTCCAGTGCCTCGTCGAGATCTGAATTGAATTCTTCCAATTGAATGGAACGCTGTGTGGTTCGTAATAGGCACTTGATTGTTCCCATCTCTTGATGCGCTACAATGAAAGATTGGATTTTTCGTAGGGTCCTGCAAAATTTAACGCTCCTCCCCGGAGGCACGTTGTAGTTTTTCTTACTGAGAAAATTGTGCCATTCCCTCCAGCATCGCGGCCGAGAGTAGGTTCCTTCCATCGGCACGTAAATTTATCAACGCACGCAGAATGTCGTATATGCGCTCGACTAGACGCATGTATCCGTCCCGGCTCCTCTTGACGGACTCGCAAGGTTTAAATCATTCGCAGCTCCAGGCTTCCGTCGGATTTCCCACTCACCTCGACCGTCGTCAGTATAAGCATCGTCACCCCTGCGATGGTAGAAAGAAACGGTACACCATTTGCGGATTTTGATATGTCCTCCAGGAAGCCGGCGGCAGACCTCGTGTAGCTGATTAAGGAGCCATGCGGACCCTTTATTCCTGGAGGTGGAGATAGTGTGGTAGGTTCGTGCATGAATGTTCGGCAATATTTTTCAAGGGCAGAGACCCCCTATATAAGAGTTACGGCTCCTTTACTAAACACTTGAAATCACGCAACTCGGTTTATTCAGCGGCGGCGCGCAAGGGTGATCTCGGGGTGAATGAAAGTCACAGCTCTATTTGCCGCGACACGCCAAGTTACCGTAGGCCCGGTATTGAGTTTTTAAGTCCTCGACTGGAGACAAGTGGTCATTGTAGCAGTGGCTGACTGATTTTCATCCTTGATTTGCGCGGCAGCAATCTGAACGACATGACAAACACAAATGTCTCGGGGTTCTCGCCGTCTCACCAATTCCCATTTGGAAGGGCTGCCCCTGATGGGATGAGCACTCCCGCGGCAAGCCTGTTATGGCACCGCTGTAGTCGGACGAGTTTTCAGCTCATCGTACCTCGTCGTGGAGGTACCTGGATTTGCTGGGCTTTCTCCATGATCTGAGGAACGCCGGTTCGAGAAAACATGCTCCACTAACCAGGAAGATGGCGTGTTACGCAGCTTGACCGGTGACTAATGTCTTATTGAGGGATTCGATATGAGTGACGCTGGTTTAGTTGGATGAATAAAGTTGTGGGAGGAAGCAGTGTCTAGACCACGGGTGGATTCCCCGCTGGGGCAAGGACCTCAAGTTGCGCCTATTCATAATCTCCATTCAACCGTGCTCCGAAATTCAACGAGGAACACTAATAAGGAACAATGGCCACATACGTTCGGCAGGATTGTCGCTTCTTGTAATTCGGTTTGTTTATTTATTTGAGCGCACGATTGAACCCGATAAGAAGCCACCACATCGATCGCATCGAGTAATGTTCCGTGAAGCCCCAAGAAAAATGTGTCCCATCAATGATCCCGCTTCATTGAATCGCGACGCGTTGTTAGCTCCTAGGGTTGCCGGGCAACATCGGCTCGACGGGCCGACTCTCCACCCTCCTTCAAAATCACGGAAAATGGCGGAAATTGAATGAGGGTACAGGCATGCGCAGTACAAATTACTGACGTGGTGTATGCGGGTTCTGAATGGGGATCCTCCAACTGCGCTTGAGTAGTCAGTTGGATGTCCGGGTGAGATGAGGCTTAATCATGAATGGTACCTCACCTTCTCATCGCATATACATTTCATTTTATCCGCACCAGGTTAAGGGCGACATCGTAGCTTATGCGTATCCCTCCGAGGCCGATGGCCGATACCTAGATTCAGGTGGAGATGCATCGTGCGCAAAAATCCACAGCGCAGAGCGTCTGGTGCTAGGAGCTGCCAGCCAGTAAGCAGGAGACAGATGCGAATCAAGTAGGAGCTAGACATCGGTCTGTACGGTGGGTAGAGAAAGCCATACGCATGCGATCGCAGAGAGTGGGAGACAAGAGTGGTCCACGGATCAGGCCGGGACGCGCACCGCCACTGATTTGTGCATAATCCGCTTTTGTCATTCCGCACTCCGTTCTGGTCTGCTCTTGTACAGATGTTTACTGTAATTCCATCTGAATTGTCTACAATTTCCATCAGATAGATGGCCAGCTGTGGGGAAAGAAAGCAAAACATAAAACCGACGCGCACAAAATTTCCTGTTTTCCTTGTGTTTTCCGCCCGGTCGAATCTCGAAAGTTGTGCTCGGATGCGGACGCAATTATGGGATCCGTCGAGGTGCCCGTGTAAACATGCACAAAAAGGGCGAAAGACAGTAAACATGGCGCAGCCCCGAATTGAACAGGGCGCTTCTGCACAATCATGTGGAACGATATTAGGGGAGCTCAAAGTTGGGAGCTACGACGTATCTCGTTTCGTAGCGGACACTTCGTATTTACGACGGGCTTCAAAGTCCGCGCAATCAAATGTTGGCAACATTTTGTCCCGTGACGAGACGCGTCGCGAAAAACGTATCAGAAAAGCTGAAATGGTCCTAGGAAACGTCGTTTGAAAATATCTGGCCGACGTATCCTTTGATCTCCAGCCTTTCTCTGGTCCAACTGTATTTTATCTCAGGGAAAATGCCCCATTCTAGATATTCCAAGTCCGGATCATTTGTCGGATGAAACCGGGTTCCTCGCGGAGTTGCAAATTGCCCTGCCGTAGCTGCAAATACAAAGCAGCTGCTACGAAACGAGATACGTCGTAGCTCCCAACTTTGGGCTCCCCTATTCATGTATTGCCTGCAGATACTGCCCTCAGGCCTCTGGGTCCTATTAAAACTCTTTATACCCTCCTTATGTGCGAATCATCTTAACATTTTTATCGCTGATTTGCGCCTGGACGGACCCGGAGGGGAATGCACACCGCGAAATCCACCGAGCTCCCGTGCAAATATTTGTACTACCCAGGTAGACTCGTAACCAGTCTGCCCTAAAGACGGCAATACTAAGTGACGGGCACTTTGCCATAGGCGCCATTTAGTATTGCCGTGGCAGACTGGTAACGAGTCTACTACCCAGGGGGGTTCGGATCTGCGGACATGGATTTTTTGATGAGAAATGTCGCTGGAAAAGCAAACCGGGGCACCAAAATCAATTGCGATAACCCACGGATAGAACAGAGTACTTCTGCACCATGCCGAGTCAACAATTGAATGCGGGTGCGAGCCTTTCGCCTCTAGGTCGTTTACAGCGTGCTGGTACCCTCGCTAAGTGTACACCGGCGAACGGGGGGATGACCCAGCCCCGAATCGACCGGGGTATTTCTGCACAAATTGAGTCGGAACTGGTTGATCAGATCCGGCGCTGGGTCTTATTGGCGATGGTCATACCCGATAATTTCAATACAATCATTTTCGAAGGTGGACGTAGGATGATCCATGGCTTGAATCCGTCTTCTACGTATATCCCCAATTTAAGATGACCGAAACATCTATTTTCTATGCACAGATTCATCAGGGAAAAACGGCTTGACTACATAGCGTCTGGTAGACCTCATACCTGTGGTAGCCCCGTCGACAAGTCCCCCTTATGGAGGGCTGATAGCACTCCGCCAAAATCTGATAGCCGCTGGTAGCTATCACATGCGATCTGATAGCGCCTGATAGCTGCTGGTAGCATTGGCTGTGAATCTCCGTAGCAGCTCATAGCGTTCAATAGCGCGCAGTATCCACGTATAACTCAGATAGTTCGGGCGCAAAATGAAATGTATCCCAAAAAAATGGATTCAAACTATGGAATACAATAATGGAACCACAACCCTGTAAACTAACCAGGGAAGTTGCCGACCTCAAGCACCAGGCCGAGAATGCAACGTGAATGTGCACACAGGGACTACAAGAACAGGTGTAATGAGAGAACTGCACAATAAGTAAATAATATAAACACTCACAAGCACGACATCCATGAAACAAAAGAATACACAAAAGAATAACCTGACGGGGCTCAGAAAAGGATTGCAGGCATAAAATCAGAAACTCACCGATCATCGATCAACACCTAACGACGCGGATATGCTACAGAGGAAGATGCGGGAAGAAAACAGCCAAGAAGGGCTGCAGCAACGGGTCATCCGAATCGAAGGTATTTGTCGCAATGTCGATGGTATTTGATGCGATGACACAGTAGTATTGGTCTTGATAGTAATCGATCCACACTTGCTGCGCCCGGGCTAATCAAGTCTTGAAAGAGTCTTGAAGGGAAAGGAGCACTTGGAGGTGCCATTTGTGAGGATCTTAGTCTTGACGAAGCACAAGGGATACAAAGAGGGAATACGATGCTAACGTCTTGAGGGAATGTGCGCCATGATGAGCCCTCGGAAAGGTGACTCCAGTCCAGATAGGGTATATGTAAGGTATCGGGAGGGTCACAGACAGCGTCGGCCACGGTCCCGCGGTCCAGTGTTGGCCCTAAGGTTTAAGGCCTTAATCCGGTTAAGGGTTATTAAGGCCTTATCCTAACCCTTAACCAGTAGCCCGGGAGGATCATTAAGGCTTAACCTTGCGGATCAGATCGGGACGGAGCACCGGAGATCGCCGGGCTTCATGAAAGTTTGCTTCATGACCATCCTCGTCCGCTGTTAAGCTCTGGGAATGGATTAATCTGTAACGGCAAAGAAAGAAAACTCACTGGCTTAGGTACTGCAAGGGCTTTGTTCAAGAGAAGAAATTCTCCAAAACAACAGCACCTTCGAAGATCTTCGACAAAGATGACTGGGAAAAGTGGAAGGGTAGTACCTATTTCTGTACTGGTGCATTTCTTAATTATGTATGAAGATGCAATTAATTCGGAAGTAGCCTGCGACCAGGGCCTCTGTAGCGTCAAAATCTTGCGTAGGAAATTATTTCCTAAAATGGGAATTAAGGCTTAATGGTGCCCTTAATATTGACCCTTAATGCGGGATAACCCTTAATGACCTGGAGGGGTCCAGATTAACCCTTAATGGCCAACACTGCAGCGGTCCTCTGGTGGGGAGACGAAGCGGGGAGATGGGGAGAAGAAGAGAAAGAGTCATCAACTAACGTTTGTTTGGTATCAAAACAATCACGCAATTTCGCACGTGCGGCGGACTTTGAAATGACTTGGCGTTAAAAACTTGCGAGTCTGACTATCAGTAAGTCCCATAAGTATTTCATTTATCTTGGTTGAATGTGGTACTTTCGTCTGCAGATTATCGACAGAAATTCTAGTTCACACAGGTCTTGTTCCTCTTGTCATACCCGATTATCAGACCTACTGATCCGTAGGGTCGGCTATCAGATGCTCCAGACCTTAAGCGGATGGCTACCAGCGCTATCAGGGGCTACGAAGCAGCGGCCAAGAGCTATCAGAGCTACCAGTGCTTGAGACCCTGGCCCGTGGCTGAGTAGCAAATTGGTTTTTCCTGATGTTTTGATTTGACACCAGGTCCGTCGTTCCTCACTTTGATTTTCTGTGTCAGGAGCTACTCGGTTATATAGGAAGCAAACTCTTTCCACTGGTTGTACGACGCTGAAGACCTATTTACAAGTCCATGATGGCGGGCCGTTGATGGTCGTCGCAGGCGTGATCCGAACAGGCTCGGATACACCTTAGGGGACAGATGACATCATAAGCCGGCATGGCGCTGGCGCGTCGCGTCGGCATCCCAACGGCTCGGCGCTGGTGCCAGCGCGCGATTATGTCTCTTCTTCTTTCTTTCCTCCCACCTTCCCTCCCTCCATACCATTACTCTCAAACATCCCCAACAGCTTCTAAACATGTCTAAAATCATCATCACCGGTGCGACAGGAAGAATCGGCTCTGCCTGCCTCGCCCGCTGCCTCTCTCATCCGGCCGTTCATCTCATCGTGGCACTCACTCGTCGACCGATCGATTCTCCCGAAGCCAGCAACCCCAAACTAAAGAATTTAATCGTGTCTGACTTTTCCACCTTGTCAGAGGACGTCCTGGCTGAGCTGGAAGGCGCCAATGCCTGCATCTGGTGAGCCTGTGATTTGATCTGAAGAGCCGGGACTCGCTCACCTCCTATCTTTAATGCCAGGTCTCTAGGCCAAAACAGCGAAGGAGATCCCCAGATGGAAGAACGGGAGCATATCTGGCCTTTGGCAGCCGCGCGGCTCTTCGCTGAGAAACTGGCTCCCTTGTCGACACCTACTCCATTCCGATTTGTCTTGATGAGTGGCCAATTTGTCCTGCATTCGAACGCAGACCCAAATGCGTCGCTTTGGTTCTTTCCACAAGCACGGAAAACCAAGGTGCGTGCTTCCTTCATCCCCGGCGATATTTGCAGCTGCTTTTGCTGAGATTCAACCTGCTTCAACTGTGTAGGGACGGACCTCCCGAACAATCATTGGGATGCAAGACGAGTTCCCAAACTTTAAATCCTTCGTGGTTCGTCCGGGAGGAATAATCACGGACGACAACTGGACTCCGAACCTCGTCGTCGCGGCTTTGAGTCTGATCAGGCGTGGCGATTTGGCGGCAGCGGTGGCGGACATTGCTCTGAACGGGGGGCATCAACGCCTTTTCGAATGTGGAGAGCTAAGATCCAAAGGGATCCAGGAACGGTTGCTGGCCACCAGTTCGAGGAAGCTGTAGAGTACGCACTGAACCTTCCCCAAGACGTCGACGAGTTGCTTAGATTGGGAGAGCCAGTCGGGCGTGTTCCATAGGGGTAGTGGGGGATTCAATCGTCATTGTAGTCTTTATCCAAACGCTCAGAATCCATTCGTTCTTGTTGCTCGGAGACTAGAGTCAGTATAGCTGGTAGAACGGAAATGTGAGTCCGGTACTTCTACGCGTTTGAAATTATTGATGGTGACCGTTGTGATCGCGTCCATATCCTTGAAATTTTTAAATCAGCATTCCAACCGCAAAACAAAAATCACCAAAGATCCAATAACAGCCACGAATTAAGTAGACTCTTGAATTGTTCGAACTTGTCCAAATAATCCTTCGCCTCCTTACTGCTCCACATCGTCCAAGCGAGCTTTTCGAGGACTTCGACAGCGGCCCTCCGCCCGGTTGGAACTTTTCTGTCGACTGCACTCGTTGCTTCGGACGCATCTAAGGGACTATCCGATCATCACTCATGGCACGGAGCTTGGGCTGCAGCAGAACTGGCCTGTTGGACCTACGCGGAATCAATGGGGCCGTTGATACGAGGCGGTTATAGATGCGGCGGCGTGGATCTTATCATGATCCCGCAGCTTGAAAAATGTAATTAATAACGGCGCGGGGGAGTTCATTGCGATGTTTACCAACCGTCGTTGTTGACGGAACTAAACGAGAAATGGGATGCAATTGAATCACCAAGGCGCGTATCTGCCCACCGGACCAATTGTGTTGTGATTTTGACGATGTCGCAACAGGCTTAAGGAGAGCGGGACACCTGCCTCGTGTGGAAGGCAGTCAGTGATGCTTAACCAAAGGCTTGCCCAACTTTGGGTCTCAAACCCGATGAACAGCTTGGAATTTTTTGTCTCTCCACCCTTCCATGGGAATCAGGAAAATGTGTGCGCAGATTTCAGTGCTGTGAGACGATCTGAACACATTACCCGTGTTTCTCCAAACTCCTCCTAATTGTTCACATGCAGACCAAAGATTCGTCGAGTTTACTGCCACTGTTTTTGACTCGCCGAAATTGAAGGACACTAGCAATTCAATTGCGATGTCGGATGGTAAACCCTGAGACTTTGGGCGCTGTAGACTGACAGGGGCTGACAGTGTCTGTGCCTGTCACCCTCTCCCTTGATTCTTATCGCTCCCCAAAAGTAAAACATTACATCGTATAAAACGGCGACGATCCCGTCCGTTCATTCAGACTATTCCTATTCTCCCTCCTCAAAGAATGTTCAACAAATATCTCTTCACCACCGTCGTCGCCATCCTCGCGCTCGGACAGGACGTCCTATCCGCACCTCAAGCTGAGATCGTATTGTGTACGCCTTCCCCCTCTTCAATCCACTCACTATATCAGATTACTAACCCGGTGTGCGCAGGTGGAGGCCCCTACGTGCGTATTATCCACTACGAACCCGTAGATTTCGCCTGATACATAGGAATCTCGTCGTAGGACCCGCCCTGTAGGCTACCCTCCATTGATACTGCGTGCGATATCCTCCACTGACGAGATTAATTATTTTTTTTGCAGGTCCGGCAGGCCAATTCTGCTGTGTCCCCGGCCCCGTGGCTGTCGGCGGGAACAAAAAGCCGTGAGTCTTCCTCGGTTTTGAGTTGGGATTATTATGGGATACATTTGTTGACTTGCGTTGCAGTGCACGCTGCGTTGTTGCTTGCCCGCTCTAAAGGGTGGAAATGGTACAGCTTGAGTTTGGAGAGTTTGCGTCAATTGAATACATGATTGAGTAGATGATTATGTACGCGGCACCAGTTGGGTGCAATCTATCAGGAAAATACGAACGGCGGGTCACTCGTTAGCTTGTCCCTGGCCTTGGGTGTTCAGTTGGTTCACGTAAGTAGGGGTTGACTCTGATGTACTGTATCATTTCGATCCAGTGTTCAGCCCTTTTTCGCGTCACCTTACGTTCATTCCTCGACAATCGCATCAAATTATCGGTGGTAAGTGCGTGTCTTTCCGTGTCATCTGGAACCTTGGCTGCCCTGAACGGATTCGAGGACACCAAGTATCGTCTGGTTGAATTCCATCGAGCCCTGAAGATTCCCAACCGTGGGTAAACTTCTCTAAATTTCCCATATGGATACCTCGCTCAGCTGGTCGGCTGTGCTGAAGCATGAGCGAATGATACATTTGACAACCATCGTCTCGGATGCTTGAAACAAACTGTCGATCGCTTCCTCCATCCCAACGTCTCTTCATGGAAATAATCTCATTTCGTCTCCGACCCTGACCCAGTACCATCAAATTTGCTTTCGGTGAAAATCGTAGAATGGTTCGAACTCACCTGTATCCAAACCTGTAGGAGCAGCAAAAGGCCATTATGACTGGATTTCTTCAGTTAAAAGGTGTATCGCCCAGGGTCATACATCTATTGTTCATTCGAATGATTCTCGCTCAGCCTTTAGCACGTACCGATGCCTATTGTATCGTCCACTCGCTTCTTCATCATTCATCAATCGTCTTAACTTTGTCTTGGATCCAATCGTGTATTATGGATTCACGCATCTCGTAGATCAGGGGGCAAAATCTTCCTCGTCAAATGCTTCAATCAATCGGTTGTGTTGCTGTTCCGTTGACACGACTTCAATGTACCCAGGCGAAATAACGGATTCTAGTTGGGGGAATAGTGGCTCGGGTGGGAGAATTGGGTCGTCAGCGAGCGTGCAAACATCTTGTTATTGGTCCATGGAGCAAGTGACAATGTTTCAATAACGCGAGAGATTGGGCGCGGCGGAATCGGAGTTTCCTGAGGTCCAGCTGATATTTTGGGGTACAATTGCCCTGTTCGTGGAAGGTTCGGACAGGGAGCTTGAGACATGAGAGAGAGGAAGGGAGGCCGACAGGAGTTTCCGCCACTATCGGATCCTGTGATGCGATCCAGTGGTTGGGAAACACGGTCGAAATACCGTATGGAAGATATTCAAGACATGAATTCCTTCACGGAACATTGAATGTAGCCAGACAGCGTGCATGGACCCGAAATACGGCACTACAACATGCGATTTCAGCGAAACGAATAAAGGTAGCTTCATCCTGGTAAGGGAGAACCTTTTGTTACTCCGCTCGCTGCCTCCTGCGGCAGGAGTCGTGGCACCATCTCGGTGGTTTACCGCAACATTACATCTTTCCGGTCCTTCCTCAGTCTGGGCGAAAAAGGAGCGTCTGCCAAGCTCCTCCACAAATGCCACGCGCGGTGCTTCCCCATCTCGCAGAACACCACGACATGGACATCTCCGGTAAGTAGGCCACCTTCTGAGGTCTGGCCACGGAGATTTTTGGGTGCATTCGGCAGTGTACGGATGTCACATTGAAGGATTTTCACCGCCGATCCGTCAGTGACAGCGGGGGCAGCGAGAGGTCCGAATCGGTGCCCATGAGATGAGATGTGAATTGTGCACCTCCCAGAGAAGGACTTGGCACGTCGTGGATTGGTATCGGGTCCTCGCGGGAGTCTGAATCTGACTCATGCATCAGTATATTGTATGGGCAAATCTGAGGCGAATCAGCGAATCGGCGAAGTGCCGGGTCGGCGTGGGAAAGTGATGCGGATCATCATGCGATCAATGATTGGTCAACGACTCCCTGACTGGAAAGACACCTCTGCTGCCCGTATTTGCGTATGAAGCCATCTGCCACTCACAGTATGGTGCAGTGTCCGCCCTAACCAAGGCCCTCTCCGTCAGATCTCACCGACCGTCATTGGTGTGGGTATGTACAGCAACTTCTTCACGTCCTCTTCTTTGCTAGGGCTGTCATTGGCAGTCGACTATCTTTAGGCTCGCCGCCTTTCCACCGTCCTCTTCTGCAACCCTTCTTCCGATGCGGGCGCCCGCCAGCATATCAAGCAGTACTTCAAACGGGGCGGGGAGGAGGGGCCGACGCCGCAGCAATGACGCAGATGTACCAGGGCTCCATCAATCTGAACGGCGCATCGACGCCCGCATAGATTTCGGCACGAGTGCGTCGGTGGAAAAACGGTGGACCCGCGACGGCTTGTAAGCCATCCAGCACCTTCACTCAGAAGTATCGAGATTAAATCGTTGCTCCGGCCGACCCTGGGGTATCGGAGAAGTGACTCGCGATAGCATGGGGTTGACATGGATGACAGAGGCAGGGAAAGTACGTTTACTACTCCCGGCGCTCGTGATTCGGACCGGCCGTATAATACTGCATACCCGAAGTGCTGATTCTTACCAGGAACTTCCCAAGACATTTAAGAGGCCTTGAAGTTGACTCACACAACTCACAACACTCATTATGATGTGGCTGGTAACTTTCCTGGTACTCCTGGAGTTTGCCAGATGTGGGATTGCGACATTCCCGACGCAGCTAGTTTTCCAGTCGCCAACCGGACAAGCTCTCGAGAACATCGCGGTCCGGCCGTCTTCCAAGCTTCTGATCACTTCCACTGTGTCCCCCACGCTGTATACCCTCGATCCCATCGCAGCGAACGCGACCTTGGATGAGGTGTATACCTTCCCCAACGCCAACGCCCTCACCGGGATCGCCGAGTATCGGCGAGACGTCTACGCCATTGCCGCCTCCGAGCTCAACGACACTTCGATCATGATAGCACCGGGGAGCGTCGTCATCTGGAGCCTCGACCTCTGGCGGCGCCCCGGCGCCTAGGCGCGCCGCGCAGATCCCGCAGAGCAAGCTCACCAACGGGCTCTCCACTGTTCCCGGCCACCCCGACCTTGTGCTTGCCGCGGACTCGATCCTGGGCGCGGCCTTCGAGGTCAACGTGCGCACCGGCGCCGTGCGCGTCCTGATCCAGGACGCAGCGATGGCTCCGGGCCCGCCCGGCGGGCCTCCACCTCCTATCGGGATCAACGGACTGCACGTTCGGGGCGGCCGGCTCTACGTATTTCACGAACACCCAGCTTGGGACCTTCTCGCGCGTGCTGCTCGATGGCGGCGCGGTCGAGGTGCTCGGAGTCCCACGGCCCGGGGTATACGACGACTTCGCCTTCGACAGCGAGGGGCGGGCGTGGGTGGCTACAAATCCCGGGGCGCTGACGCTCTTTACTCGGCTCGAGAATGGGACGTTTGAACAGGAGATTGCGGTGGGCGATGCGACGGGGACCACAGTGCTCAATGGGCCGAGTACAGCGGCGTTTGGGCGGGACGGAGCGCGGGAGACGAAAATTCTGTACGTGACGACGAGAACGGGGCAGATCGTGGCTGTCGATACCAGCGGTGGCCATGCGTGAGGCCCGTTGGCAACAGCTTTTGGTATGAAATTTTACGGATGTTCGTTGTTTTGTTTTGCTCGACATCTAACTCATGTATGTTGCTGGTTCATAAAAATTTGCGATGATATTGGAATTCACACACCGGAATTCAACCAAAATTGATGAATTTTCGACGGCCGGAACAGGAATTCCCGTGTCAGACTCACGCGGCGGACAAGCAACTGTCATTTGCGGGATTGAGGGCAACTGTCATGGAACGGCCACCTGAACTGTCATTTGTTTAACTCCGGCCAGTTTCTCCTTTGGGCCAGATTTCGGGTTTTTCCGCAGGCACGATGCAGCCTCGCGCAGCTCACACTTTGGTATCATGTTTTTTTTTCAATACAGATTGAGACAAAAAAAATAAATCTTGAATCTAATCCTTATTTTAAAATTAATGTTCTTTTGCGAAAAAAAAGCCGAAGTGTCAGTTCAGTGGCAGCCGTCGCCGGCAAGCCGACATCAATTTTACTTTATCATCAAAACCTGAACAAATAACGCGCACGCGTGGATATTTTCGGGTCGCCGTGGCTGCAATTCTTGTCCTACCAGCACAGGACAAAGGATTGAAATATTCTAAAGGACTCATTGGAGCAGTACATGTCCTCAGATTATCTGTGTAGGTTGTGCAGGATATTACCTGCACTGTTCTGTGTGTTGGTTAAGAGCTGAAACTATGGGAGTCACAAAACTTGTTGAGAAAACCAGGCTCTCAGGCTATGTCCAATGGGCTGTGTGTATCCACTGAGCTGATGTAGGTCTGCCTGGTAGATGCAGGGTATTCCTGAAGGTGAGAGGGATAAGACATGTCTAGGCACACTTTGAAGGAGGTGTTTCTTGGCTGTTATAAATATGTGGATGTACAATATGTATTATTGGGACCGCGGTACTCACATTGTAATATGTTACTTACCTGGAAGACATGCAGATCACAAATGAGCTGGGAAGGTGTTGGTCATAGCCTAGAGGCCTGTTCCATTGGCCAATAGGCTGGACCTCTGACTTTTACATTCAAAGTAGTGTTTTTGAAACATACCTCAGATTATATTTGACTGTGTTCCAAGGTGCAACAGCCAACATTTCGACCAGTTTATGAAATGTGATCATAGTCTCCCGGAAAATGGATGATTCATGTGTTGCAGCTGCTTGAAAAAACAACTCTGAGTCACAGAGAGCTTCCATACTGACATTCAGTCCTCCAAAACACAAGTATTAATATATTCTTCCAATGTAGTGTCCTCCAGTTTCATACTTTTACAAAAACAAAGGATACTGGAAATAATATTGTGCACAGGTTGAACACATACTCTGCCATGGAATATCACTCCAGATACTCCTTTAAATGGCTTCAGTCCTGATTTTGTGTCGGTAGGATAAGAATTGTGTCCGCGGTGGCCGGAAGCGTCCACGCGTGCGCGTTGTGTGTTCAAGCTTTGATGCTAAAATTGATGTCGGCTTGCCGGCTCGAACCGACCTCAGAACATTGATTTCACAAATTGCAATAAGGTCCAAACATTTTTTTGGTCTCAATCTGTATCAAAAAAAAAAGACATGCTACCAAAGTGTGAGCTGCGCGAGGCTGCATCGTGCCCGCGGAAAAACCCGAAATCTGGCCCAAAGGAGAAACTGGCCGGAGTTAAACAAATGACAGTTCAGGTGGCCGTTCCATGACAGTTGCCCTCAATCTCGCAAGTGACAGTTGCTTGTCCGCCGTGTCACGTCGGTTATTCGATTTGGATGCACTGGTTGAACATTTCACATTTTTGAGTGAAAAAATTGATAAAAAATGTCGTTCAATTTATAGGAATTTTTCACCGAAAAAAGAAGTGAAAAATTTAAAACATCTTCACCAATTTTTTGACTTGAAATCAAAGTGAAAAATGTGAAACAAATTTTGTGATGTTGTTAAGATGTTTCTTTTGCATTTTTTGACTGAACTCAAGGTGAAAATGATGGTGAAAAAATCAAAAGTTTTTTCACTAATTTTTTCACCAGAAATCAAAGTGAAAAATGTGAAACAAAGTTGGTCATATTGTTAACAGGTTTGTTTCACATTTTAGACTGAAACTCAAGGTGAAAAATGCGAAATATCACTTGTTGAACATTTCAATTTTTTGAGTGAAAAAATTCATAAAAATGTTATTCAATTTATTGGCATTTTTTCACCGAAAAAAGAAGTGAAAAATTCAAAACATTTTTCACCAGTTTTTGAGTTGAAATCAAAGTGAAAAATGTGAAATAAAGTTTGTGATGTTGCAAAGATGTTTCTTTTGCATTTTTTGACTGAACTCAAGGTGAAAATGAAGGTGAAAAAATCAAAAGTTTTTTCACTAATTTTTTCACCAGAAATCAAAGTGAAAAATGTGAAACAAAGTTGGTCATATTGTTAAGATGTTTGTTTCACATTTTTGACTGAAACTCTAGGTGAAAAATGCGAAACATCACTGGTTGAACATTTCAAATTTTTGAGTGAAAAAATTGATAAAAATGTCATTCAATTTATTGGCATTTTTTCACTGCAAAAAGAAGTGAAAATTTTAAAACATTTTTCACCACTTTTGTGAGTTGAAATCAAAGTGAAAAATGTGAAACAAACCTCAGGTTTTTCTTCGAACTAGTGATACCATTAATTCATACACATTTCAAGGTAAAAACAAAGGTGGAAAAATGAACAGTTTTTCGACCAGTTGTTTCACACTCATGTGTTCCAAAGGTGGTTGGCAGCGAAACAAAGCCGATATCACAGTCCATCAATTGTTCTTTGCCAGACAAAATACACACAAAGAATAGACAAAGGACAGACAAAGGAGCTTGGAAATCCTGTGGCCCTTTGTCCTGTGTCCTTTGTCCTTTGTCCTTTGTCCTTTGTCCTTTGTCCTTTGTCTTTTGTCTTTTGTCCTTTGTCCTTTGTCCTTTGTCTTTTGTCCGTCCTTTGTCTATTGTCTGCCTTTCACTGGTGAAGCAATTCAAGTTTTTTTGAGGGAAAAATTGGTAAAAAATTCAAAATCTGTTTAGTACATTGTATTTTGGGTCCCAGTGGCATTTTAGGTGCATCTCAGGTCCCTGCATCTATTTCTGGTGTGCTTGGGCCCATGCCACCCACCGTTCCCTCACGGATTTAAAATCCGAAAAATCACCCTTTATTGCTGTTTTAATGAGTACTTGGCCTGCGGTGAGTCCAATCCCAGACGGATTTTGGGGCCCAGCGGCATTTTGGGTGCATTTCAGGTCCCTGCATCCATTTCTGGTGTGCTTGGGCCCATGTCGTCTGCCGTTCCCTCACGGATTTAAAATCCGAAAAATCACCCTTTATTGTTGTTTTAATGAGTACTTGGCCCGCGGTGAGTCCAATCCCAGACGGATATTAGGGCCCAGCGGCATTTTAGGTGCATTTCAGGTCCCTGCATCCATTTCTGGTGTGCTTGGGCCCATGCCACCCACCGTTCCCTCACGGATTTAAAATCCGAAAAATCACCCTTTATTGCTGTTTTAATGAGTACTTGGCCCGCGGTGAGTCCAATCCCAGACGGATATTAGGGCCCAGTGGCATTTTAGGTCCATTTCAGGTCCCTGCATCCATTCCTGGTGTGCTTGTGCGTATGTCGTCTGCCGTTCCCTCACGGATTTAAAATCCGAAAAATCACCCTTTATTCCTGTTTTAATGAGTACTTGGCCTGCGGTGAGTCCAATCCCAGACAGATTTTAGGGCCCAGCGGCATTTTAGGTGCATTTCAGGTCCCTGCATCCATTTCTTGTGTGCTTGGGCCCATGTCGTCTGCCATTCCCTCACGGATTTAAAATCCGAAAAATCACCCTTTATTGCTGTTTTAATGAGTACTTGGCCCGCGGTGAGTCCAATCCCAGACGGATTTTGTGGCCCAGCGGCATTTTGGGTGCATTTCATGTCCCTGCATCCATTTCTGGTGTGCTTGTCTATTCTTTGTGTGTATTTTGTCTGGCAAAGAACAATTGATGGACTGTGATATCGGCTTTGTTTCGCTGCCAACCACCTTTGGAACACATGAGTGTGAAACAACTGGTCAAAAAACTGTTCATTTTTCCACCTTTGTTTTTACCTTGAAATGTGTATGAATTAATGGTATCACTAGTTCGAAGAAAAACCTGAGGTTTGTTTCACATTTTTCACTTTGATTTCAACTCACAAAAGTGGTGAAAAATGTTTTAAAATTTTCACTTCTTTTTGCAGTGAAAAAATGCCAATAAATTGAATGACATTTTTATCAATTTTTTCACTCAAAAATTTGAAATGTTCAACCAGTGATGTTTCGCATTTTTCACCTAGAGTTTCAGTCAAAAATGTGAAACAAACATCTTAACAATATGACCAACTTTGTTTCACATTTTTCACTTTGATTTCTGGTGAAAAAATTAGTGAAAAAACTTTTGATTTTTTCACCTTCATTTTCACCTTGAGTTCAGTCAAAAAATGCAAAAGAAACATCTTTGCAACATCACAAACTTTATTTCACATTTTTCACTTTGATTTCAACTCAAAAACTGGTGAAAAATGTTTTGAATTTTTCACTTCTTTTTTCGGTGAAAAAATGCCAATAAATTGAATAACATTTTTATGAATTTTTTCACTCAAAAAATTGAAATGTTCAACAAGTGATATTTCGCATTTTTCACCTTGAGTTTCAGTCTAAAATGTGAAACAAACCTGTTAACAATATGACCAACTTTGTTTCACATTTTTCACTTTGATTTCTGGTGAAAAAATTAGTGAAAAAACTTTTGATTTTTTCACCATCATTTTCACCTTGAGTTCAGTCAAAAAATGCAAAAGAAACATCTTAACAACATCACAAAATTTGTTTCACATTTTTCACTTTGATTTCAAGTCAAAAAATTGGTGAAGATGTTTTAAATTTTTCACTTCTTTTTTCGGTGAAAAATTCCTATAAATTGAACGACATTTTTTATCAATTTTTTCACTCAAAAATGTGAAATGTTCAACCAGTGGTGCTCGAGACGTCTATTGTTCTCTCTATTGTTCCTATTGTGTGGGGAAAATGGAGGCTCAACTAGCCAATGGGATTCGGCAACCAGCATGAATCATGGGTTTGGGGATCATACTTGAGGAATTGCCCATTTCGGCTTCTTGGCTGTCTGAACCCATTTAGTGGTTTACTGAATGAAGGGGATTGGCCGGATGCAGTGATGAATTGGCATATTGCAAAAGGTGGGTATGCGAGATGGGGTAATAGCAAATTGAAGATTCCCTTTGGCCTTTTGGTTGCGGCTTTTGAGAGAATTCATGAGAAACCAATTTATTGGTATCACACTCATCGCGCAAGGGATCCAGCCCGCATACTTGGATATACGCCGGGGCGAGAAGCGGAGAGCCCCCGGGATCGGAGGGGACTTGTAAAAGGCCCACACAAATAGAGTTAATGAGGGACGAGGGATGGATTATATCGCCACACCCCAGAAGAAGTCTATGGATTCCGTGGTCAGCCCGGGCGCGTCCTTGTACTGCTCCATGGACAGCAGTTGATCTTTGTACCTGATACCAAATTGGGATCGGTGAGTTTCATGTCATGGCTGAAGGCGCGGGCGACCAACTGCGGGGGATAGGCCGCCCGATGCAGAACGCCCGGGAACTACAGAATCTGGCCAAGAACGGGTCATCTCGTGCACGGTCTGAACGCGTACTTGCCTAATGCCGGGAGGTATCATTGAAAAGGTGGATAGCTGTGCCAAACTTTATGCTGGTGCGATTTTTGGGAAGAATTCACTGCGTTGCGTTGAAGGCTTCGTATAGCGGACAGAGCTGGTCCCATGTCGTTGTTGATAGAAATAATGGATGAGAAATCCAATCACGGTAGGGGCGCAGGAAACATACAAGGTATCACCTCCTTCTGAATATTGCCCGCGTCTTCGACCAATAAGACCGCTGGAAGAGAGGACTCATGACGGTCAGAGTATGCAAGTACGATTCGGTTGAGCCGAAAATTTTAATATCGGTATCAACCAGCCACATAACTCTCGACCATTCAAAGCAGTGGAGGAATTACTGTAAGCACAAATCGGTTCTATTTAGGCAAACAGAAAGGGCGAAACCATGGTCCCTTCGCAATTCCTTCCCTACGATTTTCAATTTCTGGCACCCTCTCACTAAGATTTTTGTTTCCCTGTTCAACAAATTTGGCCAATACATTCGGCCCCCGATTTTCCCAGAATAAATTCGTTTGGGAGCTACTGCAGATTGTTGATTGGCCTGGGGGGCCTGAACTTGACTGAGCATCGACTGCCGCGGCGAAGGGAACGCTCATCTTGTTACTTGTTGTAATCTAACCGATCTCACGATCTTGGCGCTAAATGATAACATCATGTGTTTGATAGAGATGCCGTACCAGGCCACAGCCTTACATATCTTCCCTCTTACTCACACCGACTCACTGCTCGCGTTCTCGTGGTGAATCTTCGGGCCAAAGTGCGATTCCATAACTCTCCGTCCTTCGCTGGGTTGGCAGATTCTGAAATGCCTGAGGCCGGGTGCGTTGTCATGAGTCGCTGTACATTCCGGCGCGAGCTGAGAAAGTACCAGAGAAATGGATATCGCAAACCTCCCCACTGTGCCTCCTCACGAGGTGCTTCCCGTCGATCTAATGCGTGAGATATTCATGGCTTGCGCATATGATGCTGAAGGGAAACTGGAAACGGATTTGAATTCCATCGTGGACCCAAACAACTCTGGGATGGACATACATTGCGTCCTACCCAGCGTGTGTTCTCACTGGCGGACGGTCGCACTCCAGGCGCACGAGCTCTGGCGTAATTCGCGGGCCGTGTTAAGAAGGACGGACCCAATCTACCGACTCCTGGACGTCCTCGACGTCTGGGTTTCCCGCGCCGGCGAATCCACCGCGTCTTTGGATATCACCGTGGAAGTCGAGGATCGGCTCATAACAGAGCGGCTCAGGCGTTATGCACATCGGCTCCGCGCCCTGTCCTTGCATTCCCCTAATCTCCACGTGATGCGCCGATTTCTGGACTTGCCGCCCGGATCTGTGAATATACTGGAGACCCTGTCTATCCGCGGTGTGACAGGCTCTGCCCTCCATCGTCCAATAACGGTTTTCGAAGGCGCCTCTTCCCTTCGAGACGTTGCGCTGCACGGGAACTATACCCAAATAAAAAACATGAATGCACTCCGGGTGCCATGGTGCCAGCTTACCCGGCTGTCCATTGAAAGAACGAGGCTCACTGCGGCGCAATTTTACTCAATCCTCAGCCAGTGCTCCGCCCTCGCCACCGCCAGTCTCTTCCTCGACGCCCGTCATCATCCAGTCACGGACATCGACCACGTACAGCAGGACGTCTCGCTGCCCGCGCTCCGAGCATTGGAGCTCGTAACACACGCGCTGGCCCACGCCGCACAATTCATGCAGCGCATATCGTGCCCCGAGCTCGTTGATCTCGCCGTCTTCCTTTCCTCCGACATCATGGATTCCAGCTTCCCGGCCCCGGCGCTGCCGCACCTCCGGCGGTTCATGATACATTGTCCCATCGGCCTGCATCGCCCGAGAGCCGACCTTCTCCTGTGGTTGCGTGCGTGCCCCGCCGCCGTGCATGTGTGCCTCGACGGAATCTGGATCCCGGCGCCCATGATGCAGCAGCTCGCGGATGGGACGCTGCTTCCGAACCTTCAACTGCTTACCTTTTGGGGAACCGAGGTGGATGCGCTGATTGCGATGCTCTGGGCGCGCCAGCGCAGCGCAGACCTCGCTACCATCAGCGAAGTCGGTCTCCGGGAAAACGTCTGGGTGCTCTCACCGCCCCAGAGTGAATCCGTGCAGAAACTGATGAGCGTTGGGGTTTTCCTCGGGAACTCTCCTGAGATACGGCCGGAGGCCGGGGAGGTGCGCTTCCGGGTTCGCCTGAGGACACCCAGATGTCTGACCGCCCACAGATCGAGAAGAAGGTCCGCGCGGATTTTGAAGCAGGCACAGGTCCCTTTACAATGCCGAAGGGACGTGCACATCAACGTAGATGGGGATTGATGTAGCATTGAGTCAGCTATGGACTTGATATTTGGAATTGGCAAGACTCAGACCAAAACTTTTCCACTCAAAGCACTCAGCCGTAGATACTGAACATCAATCCTCGGGTGACAGTTTGTAACCACGAGGGTGGTGCATTAACTGCGGGGGTTAGCCTCATTCAAGAATCGGACCAATCTCATGGTTCACGCTACATTTCAGAGAACCCAAGATCCCCGAGGAACAAATGGACGTCAATTCGGTGAAAACGCGCCTGTGCGTGCGGCAGTGCATGTGTATGGGAGGACGTACGCGTTTATGTATATCGGTAGGTAGGTAGTTTTCGTCTTTCTCACCAGTGGCGACGTAATTGAAAGATGTGTCTCGGTATTCTAAATCACCTTCGATAGAGTAACGAGTATTCTCGGGACCTTTGGGTGCGAGTTGGGGCCTTTTGGTGGCTCAGTCGAAAAACCCATCTCCTCTGTCAATTCTGGCTTGAATATTCGACGTCCTGGATATGTTGCTCGACAACCTGTATAGGAGACTACACGGATATGATTTCACCCTTGTTCTATAGAAAAATTGGAAATGATAGCCCCGATCACAGTTGTATGAGCATGGGTTGAAACGAGATCTTTCGCGCAAGGTCGAATAATCCTCCAGAAATCAGTATAATATCCAAAATACATTATTATGAATAAAATATGCCCATCACTGAGCTTTTCCGCCAATTTGTGCCTCGGCATCTCCCACCTCGGCTTCGGGCTCCGTTTCGTTGTCCATGTTCGCCTTTTCGCCCACAACTGAAAAACGCCGCACGTCTCCCGAGCTCCCCCCATCAAGGCTCTCCTCCCGGGCATGATCGAGGCTCCCCGCCCGGATATCAGAAACTCCACCCGCGGCCGTCTCGCGCGGCGTCGGCCCCGCGACGGCCTTCGCGAACGCAAGCTGCGATGGCGGCGGCGAGCCGACCTGCGCCACGATCGCCCACCCGAGCCCGACGCGCGTGTGGATCAGCGCGTTTACGATGCCGACGAGCGGCGGCGCGCTCTGGATCACCAGGAACTGCACGACTGAGCGCGTTTGGTATGTGACCATGAAAAAGACCGCCCAAGAGCTGGCAATTTTGGGTCAGATGCATAGATGGAAGGGGATGGGTTGGCCGTACGCGTAGAGTGCGGCGCTTTCGACCACGATGACGAGGAAGTCCTGGGAGGCAGTCAGTCCGTAGTATTTAATACAGGGACTGAAGAAGAACTCACCCGTAGATTGGATCCTCCAATGGGACGCGCGACGCGCGTTATATTCCAGATTTTGAACGTGATGAAACCTTCGTTCGTGATCGTTCAGTGATCGAGGTTCCACTCCGGTGACAGATAACTTACCGGTGCAGTACACATTTGTTCTAGAACGTCATTAGCTGGACCTGGCGGAAAAAATGAATAGGGCCTACACGATCGTTAGGACGGCATTGCTTGTCAGCCACGGGTCAGAGAAGACGTCCTGCGTTTTGCGCGACTCGGTGTACATCGAGACGGCGCTGCACACTGCGGAGACCATTTATGAATTTACAGGAGTTTACGGGAAATATGGGGTTCACCCACGGGTCAAAGCTGTGAGGGTGCATACTGGAAACACCACGACCGCGGTTCGGTGTTCCCAAACCACCCACAGACGATGGATCTTGACAGTTTGACTGATCAATACATTTAAAGTTTGGAAGGATCCACGTACGATAAGCGAATCTCCAATCAAGATAGATATCATCAGGAACCCATTCTGTAATAACTCGGTGGTATCTGCAGCATCTACGTAGAATTCCAAGGCAGCATCGCCGCCCTGGAAATGTATAAACGCTAAAAAGGCGCGGTACAGCGTCGTTATCCAGTGCTAAACGATCCCATCCAATCAACCTCCGAAAGTAGCAGAAAGCGACGATCTTACAGCCGTGATCGCGACAAAAAGGCCGATCGCCGCGACGAACACCGTGGAGCGGAATATCGAGTGGTCCTGGCCCCTTAGCGCTCGTGATTGGCGGGTGGCGAGATAGCGGCCGACAAGCAGGTACATTGAGGTTGATGACAGGACCAGGAACGCGCCATAGAAGAGCGAGGAACACGCCAATGTTGCGAGGTTCACTGCGAGAAGTTTTCCGGACATGGGCGATGGAAGGAAGAGCGGCCTGAGCTCCCTCGTTTTTCTGGACCTGGCAGTCGGAATGTTATGTAACGATGTCTGTCGTCCATGGGAACTTTGTCAACGTCAAGCACGAGGCGCGCCGCACCGGGCGCCTCGTGAGTGATCCCATCGTATGGTGGTGCGAGAGCTTCGCGGTCAAGTCGGGGCCCTTGAAGCGCCGACTGAAGAACTCTGGCCAATCTGGCCTACTGCTAGCTATGACAAGCACCGCCCTCAATTTGAAAATTCCCATGATCCATCGTCGTGAGGTGCGGAATTTCCTCGGCGCTGTCCCGTAAGTTTAATTTAAGGGAGGGGACGGCATCCTGTCCAGATTTTCGGTGTGCCAGCTGTGTGTATTTACACTGTCGTCGGGGTTAGGGGTTAGGGGTTAGGGGGTTATCGATGTCGTATTATCGGCAGTGTTGCAAAGTAAGGGGTTATTAAGGGTTCCGCTGGAAGTTAAGGCCTTATAATCAGATAAGGATTATTAAGGGTACCCATTATAAGGGTAAAATAAGGGTTATTTTCTCACAAAAATTTCGCATTGGCCCGTGAGAAATTCATCCAAATCACCTCAAAGTAATCCTACCCAGGTCCTTGGAGCTCTTTGGCACCAAAGGCCACTCATTTCACTCTCCACCACACCCACAACCCCCCAATTGGCCCTACAGGCACACACCGGCTGACTCGGCCTTATCGGCTTCCCCATGCTAAGGGTTATAAAGCCCTTATCATCTTTCTGCGTGGATATTAAGGGCTTATCTTATAATCATAATAAGGGCTTATCATTGATAACCCTTATCATTATAATGCAACACTGATTATCGGAGGCACGTTCTTTCCGATTCGTAATGTGGAATTCTCGAAAAATCATCAGACCACCTGTTAATGATAGAGGGGGAGAAAAGAACCTGACATACTTTCGCGGATCATTCATTAGTGTCAGGCGGACGCCTCCGGATTATCCCGGCCTCAATCCGGTTTGCTCCGAGACTTCCCGATAAGGCTTGTGAATCGACGCTTTGACCAAATTAACACGATGAGCCTGTAACAATTCTGAGCAAATCTTCGAGGAAACTGAGGAACTTTCCCTGCGACCATGATCAGAGTTCATATCCGCGCCCAGTCCCTTATATCTAAGTTGAACTTGCTTCAACTTATATAATTCAATTCAAAATCAAGGCGCTTGCTTCCTTTTCATGAAATGTGCGGGCCCGAAGGCGCCATCGTTTACCCCAATTGACTATACATAAAATGATCGATGGCGGGTGGCAGCGTCATCAAGGCCGTGGCTGAATCTGACAGTGACAAGTCCTATCGCATCCGCGCGTTCACTCGTGATGCGGTGAAATGGTCCGCGGAGGCGCTTTCCAAACTCGGCGTAGAGAATGCAGTGGTTTCACCCAAAGGTGAAGTGTACAAAGCATTCGTGGGTGCTAATTGGGATTTTATGAGAAACGTTCTTCCTGAAGGCCCACTGGTTCATTAAATCAATACAGCTTGTCAGGAACTTCGACGTTGATAGAGTACGTGCAATATCGATCCTGCCAGTGTGTTTTTGGTGTCGATTATCGGAATAGGGGACGGGAGAGGGAAAGCTACTCGTGAATGTTGCGAAGGCTAGCGGCGTCTCGCGCATCGCATGGTCTGGACGTCGACTCCCCACCATCAGCAAGATCAGCGGGCGCAAGTCACGTCTACCACCTCGAGGGCAAAGCCGTCGTAACCGAGTACCGCATGCGGGATTTTAACCGGGACCGAGAGCGAGCAGTATAATGCGTCGTATCGTATTTGACTCTAAAAGAGAGTAATAAAGCGCACTCGCTACTCTAAATATGGTCCGGAGCTCGAATTAGGCCTCTATTTTCTAAGGCTTCTTCGTCTTCTTGTCCTTGGGTACTCTGTTCAACCAGTAGAAGAACAAGGCTCCCGCGGCGTTGAAGCATATGAAAACCCAAAGTATCCCGAAGTTCCTCCACCGCTGGGAGTACTGGACAGAATAGTCAAGCCACGCGGCAACGTTTCAAGGTCGGAAGTACGCACGAAGATATCGGAAGCCGCCAAATACACATTCGTCCCAGCTAGCGTGCAGAACTCACAGCCGCTTGTCGCATTGGGATTCAGGATGTTCCCGCCGGCTTCTGCGATGTACGGCGCAAAATATTGCCCGCAGGTCTGGCCAGCGACGGGATCCACGACAAGAATCTCAATACTTGAGCATATAACCTCCGTGTTGGCAACTCCTGCAGCGAGCATGCCGTCGACGAGGTAACTGAAGGGAGAAACGCGATACATCCAGATCTGGGGGATTCGATTAAGTAATTGCGCTCAACACGTGTTCGGCCACTGACCCACCACCCCAAGTGCTTGGGAGCGATTATGACACCACAGAATAGGAGGAACAACGAAAAGAGGAGATTGGCAGCGTTCCCGGCCGCCTCTGCAGTTTCAGAACCGGCCACAAGCATTTGACTGAACTGTACAAAACGGTTAAAAGGATAATCACAAAGGAGGAAACTACGGACAGTGCTGGTGAAGAGCATGAATTGAAGGATGAAGAGGAACATGAGTCCTCCCCGCTCCGCCGTCTGATTCGCTGCCATGGCGTTTCGATACAGGCCGATGGGGTAGTACCAGGAAACGAAAATGAGAAGCGCCGCGAGAGTTTGCCACGGTATCTCCACGAGGATTTGCGCCCCGACGAAACCGACCCATGAGTACGCCTTCGAGGGGCGTTCGCGCGCCTCGTATAGTGCTCGCTGCTCGACAAAGACGGGCATAATCTGCTGGGTTAGATTGCCAAACATGATCAGCAGCATGAAGATCGAGAACTGCGTATTCGGAGATCAATTTCGTGAAGAACGGGGGGAAAAGGTAGCCACGAACCAATTGATCCTGTAGCCCTTGCAGATCGTTGTGCGCCCGGTAAACCGTAAAGCCGATGAAGAGCGAGCACATAGTGACCAAGGCGAGTTTGGAGTAGATATACGACGGGGTGCGCCAATATTGCAACCAAACGCGCTTGAAGCATTCGTACAACTGCGTGGAAAGAGGCATCGCGAACATCTCGTGTTCGGCGCCCGAATCGGCTTCCTCGATTTGAGACAATTCCGTAACCATGTCATCGAACTGCTTCCGGATTTGGACCCGCTCCTCGGAAGTTTTCCAAACCTGACACGAGGTAAGGGCAGAATGCTACGTTCGATGAAAGGGACTCACTTCGTGCCAATCATGGATGGCTTTGTGACCACGGGCGGCTCCGATAACCTCGAGCATCCATTCTGCGGGATTTGCCTCTGGTGGGCAGGGGTGCGCTCCGTACTTTTCGAAGTAGCCGGTCAGGACCTGGACGTCGGAGTTTCAGCGGAGCGACAGAGATGAGAGTTGATATCATCAACCTTGGAATTTTCCCCTATTTCCCCGAAGTAAACGGTTTTGCCGCCCGGCGCCCTGTATTGAGAAGATCAGTGCTGAGCTTGGGAATGTTGCAGACGGCATACAAGAAGAGCTGGAATACCGTCAGCAGATTTTTCACAAGCGATATTGAAACTCACCAGTCGGTCGAATTCTTGCATCAGAAGGGCGCTGGCTATAACGAAAGTTCAGACAACGCCGAGGATTGCAAATAACTACGGACGTTGATGAATGGTCGACAGGATCGCTTGCCCGTGGTTAGCAAGTTTCCGCATCAACTGGCAGATAGACCAGGCCGTCTGCGAATCCAGTCCTGCGAGCCAATTAATACAACGCCCAGAACACGCGAGACGGTACCGACCACTAGTGGGCTCGTCGAAGAACACGAGCAGCTCCGGCTTGGCAACGAGCTCGACTGCAATGGTAAGGCGCTTGCGTTGCTCGACGTTGAGACCTTCGCCGGGGACACCGACAACGGCCGAGGCGTATGACTCCATTTCCAGCAACGCAATGACCTGCACGAAACATTCCCTCAGCATCGACGACTGGAATTCACCGGAGAAAATTACCTCTTCGACGTACGCCAGTTTTTCCTCTTTCGGTACGGACTTGTGCTGTCGGAGGAGAGCACTGAAGATCAGGGACTCGCGGACCGTCGACGTCGCCAAATGCAGATCTTGTTGTTGCACGTATCCGGTTTTGCGCTGGAAGGACTGATCCCGCTGCCGGCCATTAACAAGCATGTCCCCGGTTACAATTCCCATCGTGGTGCGAGTTGCTAGGACATCCAGCAACGTCGTCTTGCCTGTAGACATCGCCAGTTAGTAGAGACCAACCGAAAAAGAAGCAGAACGGACCAGCGCCGGACACTCCCTGAACGGTTAAAATTAATTAAGATTTGAAAATATTCAAGGGAATAAACGCACCATGAGGGCAGTCAAGGTTCCCGGACGGACCCATCCATCAACGTGGTCGAGTAAGCGCCGGTCGGACCCGTCCTTGAGCTTGATGTCGTAGCAGACGTCCTTCCAAAGGAAGATCTTCTGTTGCGGGGGGATTTTAACGTCTTCCGGGCGCTTAGTAGGTGTATCACCGATCGGTTTCTCGTTGAGCGTGGAGGACTCCTCATCATGGGCACGGCGCGAGACAGGCAGATGTCCCCGCGCAAATACCAACACCTCGCCCTTGGATTTCGCCGCGGAGATGTATTCCGTGGCGATCAGATACGTGGCGCAGAAGACCGTCTGGATAATCAAGGTCAGCCGAAGGGAAGATCGGGTAGAGAGGGAGAGACCATGAAGCCAATAATGATGCCTAAGTTCCGCCAGAGATGGCTGCGCACGTAGCTGAAGGACACCTCGACGTAGTCCGACCCGAGCACGTAGTCCAGCCCGGCCTTCGCGCCGGTCGTCGAGCAAATCCGGTTGTCTGCAGAGATATTCGCGTACGTCGGACCTTCAGGGACATAGTCCCCGCAAGGGAAGACACGTCCGGAGAATTCGTTGACCATAACTGCGTACAGCATGAGTTCCGGCATGTGCCGCGAAGACGGGAAGACGCACGAGCTTCGAATACATATCCGACCGGGTTGATGTAGTTCAGCCACCGGAACCACACCACCATGTTACGCACGGGGACCACAAATCCGGTGTAGACGATCAGGGCTAGCATGAATATCGCGGCCGGCGTCAGGGCCGCGACGAGGGTCCGGGACGTGGCGGCGATCTGGAGTTGGGGTTATATTCGCCTTGCGGTTGGACAGGAGGACAAGACACACCGTCCGGAAGATCATGGACATGGTAAGCGTGCAGGACAAGGAGAACAAGTAGAAGATGAAGAAGGCGCCCGGCGTGCGCCGGAGATTACTCATGAAGTAGATCGTCATGTTGAGCACTGGAAGGAATGAGTCAACGTTTCGGAGGGAACTCGACACACTGACCGGTGCCCGTAATGATTTTTGCGGGCAGGTCGCATATCATCGAGGAAACGGCCTCGGCAAATCTGGCAAGAAGGGCGTCAGGGCTAACTGGTGGAAGCGATAGCCGAAGGACTGACGGATGATAAAGTGCGTAGGCATTATGTTTTTCAACTGTGGACGCAAGGTGAGGTGATTTTCAGGGCTGCTTATCAAGAACATCTGACCAATTGGACGCTGAGCGTATAAAGTAGTTATCTGGAGGTGGAAATATTCAGTAGGGTACCCATGGTTGTAAGGAGTCGAATCACCTCTAGAGCACTGGCAAAAGCATTGAAAATAACGGCATAGAATCTGAGCACATCGTTAGCGAGAATCAGGATGACGAACGAAATTATAAACTGCATACAGGAGAGCGCCGCGAGCATAAAGGCTGGAGGAATCGTCTTTCAAGTTATAGAACACGCTGCCGATGAAAAGGGCCATGACGAAATTGCCGAAGACCTGCGCGATCCCCAACCGCGATTAGAACCGGCATAAAACACGTGGTAGAATCCCAACTAACCGTAACGTACTATATTGAGGATCAGCGACGGCACGAAAAGAACATATATAGAGGATTCTTACAAAGTTGGTAAGATCGCCTCTCAGGCGCTGGAACCCACGCTCCATGCACAACGCGATTTGCCGGCGGACCGAAATCGTGTACGGCGACTTGGCGCTTCTGGAGGAGATTCAGCACGGCCCGACGAGCGAACGAATAAATAACAAAGTAACTGACATCGATTTCGACTGCTGCAACTGCCGTGCCGTCCTGAATTTCGTCAGGGCCTCGCCGCCGAGGGGGTACTCGGCGTTATACGCCTCGATCTCGCGGAGCAGCACTTGGTACTCCGCGCTCTCCTGCCAAACGCGCGCAAACTCGTCCGACGTGCGGGGCACGCGGTCCTCGAACCCCTCCGCAATGATGCGCTCGGCGGGATTCGTAAGCGACTATGAGTGGCGCATTTAGTGGCCGAGTACGTTTTAAAACGGTGAAACGCGCATACAGTCAAGAAATCCCCGGTCGTCTGGCGCGGCGGGCACACAAACCCGCGGGTCGTCCAGAACTCGCGCGCACGGTCCGTGGGGCCGTAGTAGATCTGCCGGCCCTCATACAGCACAATCACCTTGTCGAACAGCTACACACGGTAAGGTTAGCTCAGCCCGGCGGTATGAGATCACACGGACATCATATGCGTCCTGGGATGCCTGCGGGGATTGCTTAGGAACGTGCGGGAGGTAAGTGAGACTGCGTGAAGGACGGACCTGGTAGATGGCGACCGCGCAGGTCGAGCCGCTAACCTGCGTCGAGAGGCGCAAGGTGCGGATGAAGTCGAGCGCCGTCGCGCTGTCGAGCCCACGCGTGCTGTTATCCCAACATTCTGATGTAATCAATCAGGTAAGTGGCGCTATGATATTGGACGGCGACGTACGGAGCGGTGCGCCTGCGCCGCGCGCAATTTATGTCAGCGAGGTGGTACGAGGTCGCCTAAGATGAAAAACGCACCACTCAAAGTCGTCTCCGCAATACTGACGCGCTTCCTCTCGCCACCACTGACGCCACGCACAAAGTCATTCCCGACCTTGGTATTCAGCGTGTGGCTGAGGCCGAAGATGGCCATGGCGAGGTCGCGCAGGTGCTCGGCGTACGGCTCGCGCGGGGCGCCGCCGTAGCGGGTGCGAGGGACACGCGCCTTTGCTGCGAACAGGAGCGTCTGCCCGACGGTCAAGTTCGGGAAGTGGACATCCGTCTCGGCGTTGTAGATGACCTCGCCCCGGAAATCGTTGTGCATGATTTCGCGGGGGATGCCCTGGTACTGGATGTCGGAGATTGGATCTACGGTGAAGCCTGTGTTACAACGGTCAGACGGCGTCCCGTGCAGGCTGTTTCCGCTCACCGTGGGTTTGGCCTGGAGATGGAATCAATAGGGGATTTGTGCGTCGCAGAGAATTCACTGACCGGAAATTGTTTTGAGGAACGTCGAGCAACCGCTGTGGCCGGGGCATTAACACCAGGCAACTGGAGACGCTGATGGGCACACACACCTCCCCGGACGCCCGAGAACTAGAAGCAGCTCGCCTGATTTGAGCAGTCCCTCGAAATCGCGCAAGATTTCTGGATCGGGGCCTCAGTTCCTTCCAACAGGAGAGTGTATGAAGGACGCACGAATGTTGCGCTTCCCGGTCCCCATACCCAACCACCCCTTCGCGGTCGAAAACAGCTCCAGCCAGACATTGCCGACCGTCTTCTGGTAATCCGTGGGGGAGCCAACACCGTGGACGTTCAGATTCCGGAACGACACGCCCGCCGTTCGCGTCTAAATCGGTCGGTATTGGGCATGCGCTGAACACGAGAACGTACAGGGAAGTTTTCCGGGTCCCGAGAGGCGATGTGCATGACGGATTTGAGCCAGGCATGGATGTCGAAGGACGCGCTCCGAGGGTCGAGCGCAGGGTTCCCTTGGGTGTCCACGAATGGGTTGATGTGCTTCGAGTGCTCCGAGAGTCGTGTAGTGGTTTGGGTGAGAGTGGGAAGCTCGGTGGCGGACTCGAAGGGCGTCATTGAGCGGGCCAAGGCATAAATCCGCTCCTCCTGCTGTGCATTGAGGGCAATGGACTTGATGGATTGGGAGTCATCCATGGCAGGCGGAGAAGGGAAAATACAAAAGAGGGTGAGAAAAAGAGCGGAAGACGGGTGAGATATAAGGCACGCAGTCCGTTGCTTACCAAAAAACGTCGGTGATACGGGTGCCGTTTACTACCGGTATCACGACTCACCATGGAACAATGTTGCGGGATGCCGCCCGCCACCGTCCGAGTCTAAGTCGTCAAAATGACGGCCGTACCCGGTTTCTACGGAGTGTTTGTTGAAATAATGGGTGTGTGTATAATGAGATTGCTCACCCGACGGCGCTCTTTCGATCCAGATCATCCCTCAGAGAGCAAATCTCGACAGAAACCTGGTTTGAGGTCAGTATTAACAAATCAGAGTGATGTCATACTTAACATCCAATGCCTTTTCTGCGCGGACGCGACTCTGTATAACTGCAAGAACCTTGAGAATCAATTAAGAAGGTCACGAACATCCAAACACAATGAAATTCCTGCGATAACCCTTCAGGTCGGTAAACTGCAGTCAGTGAGGCGGCATTCTAGCCGATATCCCAAGATAGTGTCGTTCATATGGCGGTCAAAGCGCACATTCAATATGCCGCAACTTTCTTTTCCCAAATTTAGACATTCCATTTTGATGCCGCAACTTTAGGTCCTTTTGGTCTTCCCACTGTCCGCAACTTTTGTTTTACGAGTGCTGCAACTTTTTTTGGGGGGCGCAACTGTTTTTTTGAGAAACCATCAGTATTAACTTGAGGGACTTCTTTTTGATAGAACCTATGACGATTCGGGTGTTCTCGGCTGAAAGGAGACCTAACCCTAGCCTAAGAACTAGAGACTGGAGACTGGGTGCAGATGAGATAAACTGCGGTAGTTCACCGGGAATAGGAGGAATGACAAGCATGAGCGACCTTTTGTGAATCGCGAGGTGACGGTGGAGGAGAAGGTGAGAACTTAAAAGCGCCACGTAAGCGCTGGTCGGATACAATAGGATACAATCGGCGGGGAAAAGCCGAAGCTCGGATCATCGTCAATTGATCCGTTCCCAAGGGGTACCCACCGGAAGATGCCGAGACACAGCCTCCTAGGTAGGTAGGGTCTCGGACCCTCTTAATTCACTTTTCGGAATTTGCTTAGAACCTTCTAAAAATGTGTTTACAGGCATCGGAAAAAATCTGATTTTTTTTGTAAGTGGAGGTGAGCAGGAGCGAACATTTTGTGAGGCCGGAATCAAGCTGGAATCAATGATCACCTATTTACGCACCGAATTTTCCGCTCATTAATGTTTGATTTCGTCTCAATCTCAGTTGAATCACTGCGTTCAGGCCCTCAGTAGCCAGGCCATTTGCGAGACGCGGGCCGCCGTGGGAATCCCTGGCTATCTATAGGCGCCCGAGGCTACCCGAGGTAGCCATGACGAAGTAGCCGAATCCCGGTTAGGCGCGGCTAGGGATGTCGATCCGGCATAGCCCAACAACGGCCATGTCTGGGTAGGCGCGAACCGACCGTAGCCAGAGCGAGCTTGCATGTAGCATTAGGATTGGACTCTACTGTCCTAAGAGCTAGTCAATGGTCTCTGATCTAGGTTGCAATGGTAGTCAAGGGTAGTCGTATCAAAATTATCCTTTTTCTGACGATGCTACCTACCCTAGAGGCATGCACACATCAATTTCATTCGTATTCTACCGACCTCACTCATAGCCAGGTCATTGTGGAGACGTGGCTAGATTCTGTGAGGTCTGGGTAGTCGTGTATCGAGCGCTCGCCAAGCCTAGCCAAATTTAGCCGCACGTGGCTACCCCGGCTAGCCGGAACGGATCGGCTATCCCCGGCGAGGCGATGCTTCGGCTACTGAGCGACTGAACGCAGTGAATTCGGCCAAAGAATCACGCTTTTTGGAACATTATCGTGGGAAATTGCTATATGGGGCTCGGCTAATAGGTAGGTAGGCCTCGGGCGGGTCTTAATTCACTTTTCCGACCCTGTGTTGGAAATTTTAGGATGGGTACCCCTTGTCCGTTCCCCAACTCCTTAGCACGGCGATGACCCTACAATTATAACCCTTAGAACCTTACACTGCGGGCAAGTCCTACGGCCGTGGGTTCATGGCGTTTGAATGGCGTGGGATCGACACTTGCCATGGCATTTGCCATTAGGGCTGTGCTAGAAACTCAGATGTTAATAACATGTCAATAAATAGCATGCTAATAACATGCTAGTAACATTTCTAGCTGGCGACCCCCCCAGGAGGCCTGCTATTTATTGCTATATATTCCAAAAAATCCCAGGGGTTGCTGCCCAGCTGCCCTCAAACACTGGATGAAAACAGCTTGAAATAAGGTACTTTGTCAGATCATGGGAGGAAATATATTTTTGCCCTTGACTTCGAATTCGGCAATCACTACTCTTCAGTCTGCTGGGCAGCGGAATATGTCAAATCGGATAGCCCTATGCTCAAGAATCTCATTTCCTGGCGGAAGGAGCAGGGAGCAGGTGCCGAACTGGTTTTTGTAGCTCACCAGACAGCGGCTGCGGTGGAAAATAAGGACTGGGATGTTGAGGACCAATTTTAGCATTGCTAGCATGCTATTTATCAATTTCTAGCATTAAATAGCAGTTTTTAACATGTCTGCTATATAGCTGTTATTAACAGGTGCTAGCTATTGACCCTCGAGACCTGGTATTTCCAGCATAGCATAGCACTGGCAATATAATTTCTAGCACGGGCCTATTTGCCATGGCGTTGCACAGGCGTTGCACACGAATGATCATTTCCCCTTTGTTCTTTTGTTTGGACGTTCACAAACACAGTGACATCAGTTCGATCTCACGTCACCTGCTTCATTTCTCAAATCCAACTGCTGGTTAGTTCTGGTTTGAACCTGTGCTCGGCGCTCAATGATCTTCATTGGACTGATTTGAACTGTGGAGGTTAAGGTTAAGGCTCGATACTGTATGAAGTTGTAGGGGAGCGACAGTCACGGTCACGCTGCCCCCGTCGCGTCGCTATTCGCGTGGCAGGGTCACGGTCACCATGGGGCCGTCGCTTCAAACAATTCGTGACATTGAAAAAAATTCGTAAAAATTCCTATGAGGCCACCAAGCCCTCTACTCTTCGTCCCCAGGGCCATAATTATCCCCAGAATTATGTATGTGCATTTTTTTTCCTGGTGGCTTCAGCACTATCCTTTGTGCTGGAATTTCCCTTTACAGATAACACAATGGGACCGAGCCGGCGCGCTTTGACGGCGTCGCTTATTTTACGCGACGGTCACGATCACGGTGGCCCCGTCGCCTAAACATAAGGCGACGGGAATGTCACGGTCCTCCAGCCGTCGCTCCCCTACAACTTCATACAGTACTGATGGCGGTGATACTGATTCTGATATAGTGAGCGGAGTTTGAACCCCGGATCACTTGATCCGCTTTCCACGTGAGCTTGAGCGAGGCGTATCTCAGACTCTGTTTGAGGTAGGCTGCTTCAAATTTTATTCGAAAATATCTTATAACCTGCTGATGCCCTTTCATTGGACTGCTAGCTACTGGTTGTGAACTTGGCCTTGGCTGGAGCCTGGCAGCCATTATTTTCTCTGCGCTCAAGGGCAAGACAACTTGAAATGTTAAAAGATTCTAGGTACAGTACCTATTAGTGCTTCCCTTTACCAATATGATACTCAACTCACAATGTCTTATTACCCTGAAGGTTCTGTCTTGTTTAATTTAGGAGTCTAAATGGATGTCTCACTACAAGGTGGTTTGCTAGTAAGCAACTAGTAAGTGTATTTTTTCAGCTCCTACTTTGCCTCTACAAGATTCAAGTTAGTGCTGATGCCGCAACAGTCCGAGAGCCGGGGAGAGATTGTTCTCGGGACCACAACTGTGTCATCTCAAGAAGATCATAGTCCATTACTGAGGTAAGTTGTGGCCATTCTCACTGATGTTTTCTTTCTTTCCTATTTTGTATAATATATTCTCCGACCCAGATGCTATCGGTCCAACTGTGAGCCCCAAGACGGAGACCGGCCAACATTTTTATTCACCCACAGCCACTTCAAGTGATGGTAGAAGCGTTGGGTATTCAAATGCTGTCACCGTAAAACGTACATCGAACGGTATAGTCAATAGTCTGAGAAGCACACTAAGCACACATTAGGTCTCTGAGTTTTGCGCAGACTGTTGCCAAGAGCCAGACTTTCGCAGACAAGTCCCCTGTGCCTCGACTCAGCAATCTGGCAACACACATTAAGCCAAACCACCAAGGTGTGCCTCCACCCAGCGACACCAAGCATGGGGAAACCCACACCCCTTCGGCCAGTTCTGCCAAGATTATGGGCAACTTTCTGTGGGAAGGCAAGCTGATTCCTGTTATTAATTCGATGCAGGCCAATTTCCTCAAAATCTTCACAGCGTGGATCGTTGAAGACGATCTCGCATTCACAACTAGAGAAACTAACAGTATACAGTGCCTTTTCGCATTCACACAGTCGGCCTATCTCTTGCTGAGTGACACCACTGTTTGTAACATGCTAAGCAAGATGTACATTGACATGTACAGAGTGGTCAATCCCGAGCTTGCAGCAAGTTCTTTTGAAATTGACTCCTAATCTGACGCACCTTAGGACGTTGAATCCAAACTTGCACTCCAGACTGATACGTGGACAACTTGCACCATGATGTTTACGTTCACTGGTGCAATTGTGAGCTTCATCACGGTCTGAATGGGACCTTGTCAAACATGTAGTTGACTTCCATGTAATTGAAAGCAAGGAACACAAGGATGAGTATGCCGCACTTGGGCTCACACTTAAGTCTGCTGTCTGGCTCATGCGGTGAACCTTGTCATGCAAAAGCTTCTAGCAGCACTCAAGGAGGCCACTGATCCAAGTCCGGAGGACAACTACCTTCTCAACAAGGACCTCCCCATTCACTACGATCCTGCCCTCGACAATGATATGAGCTTGAGCGGGAATGTATTCACTGACCTGAGTGGCGCTGGCCCAAGCGCCAGCACTGAGGACGAGATAGCCGGTTTGTTTCATGATCTCAGGCCCGAGTTCGAGAAGATGTTACCACTGAAAATGGTGAGTCTTCCTTTGTCCATCTACATTTTCTGATGGCCTCCAGTTACGAACTACGACCACAAAAATATGTTCACCACCTCAACGTCGCAAGTGTTTCCGCACCACAGTGGAGAAGGTATTTGGTAACGAGTTAGCCCTCTCTGGTCGGTGGCTTGTGACACTGTCTGTCGTGTGCAATGTCATACATTGCTGGAACTATACCCTGGCAATGATTGAACACGTGTGGCTTCTTCGAAAGGTGAGTGATTCAGTAGAGTTGGAATTTGTTTGACGTGATTGGTAAGCAATTGATAGCTGGGTTCTCGAGCGAGAGGAACTCCGACCACTCTTTCTCAAAATTCGGACTGGGAACTGCTTGAGGCTCTGGATAATACCCTGAAGGTCGGTGCCTTGTTTCAATCGGCAGAAATCGTTAAACAAACTCTGGTCTAGCCTTTCACACAGGTAACATTACAGGTCACGCTCGCACACACTAACTCTTCCTTGGGTTCTTCCAATATATAAATATATGTGGAAGCACCTTAGGAAGTGTAAGGACGACTACACCCTGCCCTCAGTCGTTCTCAACGCCACAGAAGCGGCCGCCAAAAAGCTGGAAGAGTATTACTCTCCAAGGCCTGCCATGGGTGCCAACTCAATACCATCGCAATGTGTATGTGTTCAAATTCGAGTTGTTTGTTGCTCCTGTATTGATCGAGTCGAAGTTCTGCACCTATTCTTGGGTATAGCGTGGTTTCACAAGATGGAGGCAGAGCCTGATGCCACCAAGCTCAGCGCTGACCAGGCCAAAATTCTCTTTGAGCACGTGTATACATCATATTCACAAATTCATGGTGCGACTGACTCTCAACCTACGGCACCTGGTGTGTGTTTGACGCCCAGCTCGTTCAACTCCTTCCTGGATGATATCCGCATGGTTGACATTGCAGACACTGCACCGGAGGCAGTATTGGGACACATTCAAAGGTCATGCTGGCAATCTGAATAGCCCCCTGAAGTGGTGGAAGGTGGGTATGCTTACATTCACTTCAATTTTTGCTGAGTGTTTTTCTGCAGGAACACGAACACGAGTTCAACCTGGTCTCGTGTATGGCCTGCGACTTTTTGGCCATCCCTGGCACCAGCATCTCTGTGGAGTGTCTGTTCTCCAGTGTGTGCCACCATCTGTCGGGAGACCTGCACCTCGATGAAATCTGACACAATCAGACAGGCAATGCTTTTGAAGATGTGGATAAAGGAGGGCCTGTTAAAAGCGGCAACATAAGACTGTGGTCGAGGCTAGTTACAATGTTTTTTTTTTGCTCTGAAAAATACTGTTTAGTTTAGCTGGCCCAGTAAACAAAAACTTTACAGTTGGAGCTTTGTGTGAGACTGAATGGTTTTTTTCTGTTGTACTGGGTATCAATGGGGCCAAACACGAAAAAAGAATTCGAAAAGAGGGGAAAAGGTGAGACTTTGGCAAAACTCATGACCAATGGCCCGGCACCTTCATAGAACTCAGGGGACTACGAAAGAGAATTGAAGAATTAAAATTCATTGTGCTACTTATTTCCAGGTAGCCTGTACACAACAAATAAAATTTGTATATAGAGATATGTGTATACTGACGGCAGAAGGGAATGTGTAGGCAACAATGCAGGATGCACATGACTGCAGGACCAAATTCTGGAAAACATCATACCCTCAAAACTAGGCAGGCCAACCACACCAGTTACCACAGTCTATGCAGTCCTATCTGGAGAACAAGAATGGATTCAACAGGCTAATAGACCATAGCACAGAGCTCTTGACACAATCTCAGAGGCCGTGGCAATAAGACAGGAACAAATGCAAGAAGTATTCCATCCAGTAACAAGGATACATAAAATCACACATCTCTGTCGCTCCTGGGAGGATTAAACGGAGCAGGGGGTTTTATGCACTGAGGAAGATGTAGGACAGTCCCACAGAGAACAGGCCATTTGTGTGAGTGTGCTCCGCGAGAAAATGTGCCAACTTTCGAGCCCGATGCAGTAACTTGAAGTATAATCAGACATAAATGCAGTGGGTTCATGACCTTGGACATGCAAAATTTAGGGCTCTGGTGTGGAATATTGAAGAAGAGAATGTAAAATCAGTTTAACCATTAGCCAGTTTTGCATGCTTTCTACGTTGCTTCTACCAAAATGTTGCCAGATCGTGATCTTCAAATTTGCCATTTTAGAGGGATCACAGTCATTCATTCCCGTGTTTCAGGACAGCAGGTTGTGGAAGAGAGTCAGATGAGTGGTGTGAAGAGTTCAAGTGATGAACGAAAGGTGCAGCATGGTCAATGTAAAACGATGGCAAATGATTGAGGCGTGAGAAAATTATCTGCCAGCACTCAAACATCTGCCATTCTTCGGTCTCGAGCCATACAAATTGAAATAAAATGTTTTCAAGGAGCAGGTGGCCCTCTGAAGGGTCTAAGTACCTCCCATATTATTTATACGAATTTAGATGAACCCCAGCGGGCGCCACAAGCAAGCATGGCAGATATTTGCACAGCTATGGAAAGCCGGAGCACCACGCTTTTAAGCGAGGTCAGGCGACGTCCGGCACTGATGCCGAGTGATGACCTGTGATTCCCCATTCCATTTTCGGTCGTAAGACCCCGGAACCACACCCGAAGACCAGAAAGTTTATTGAGTGAAGCAGGATATAAAATTAGTAAGTGTACTGCAAGCCTGGGATGGTATAGCCACTGAACACTACCATGATTGGTCCAGTGTCCATATCAATTGATGGTGAGACAGCTTTTCCAGGTGCGCTTCAAGGTGAACTTGATTAGTGCATTGAATCTATATAACCTAGAATGTTTGTAATGCATAGGTGTTACTATGTATCTCCTTCATCTCCTCGGAGAAAATTGGACAGCAGGTCCAAGAGTAGGGTTTGAGACATTTTGCAGGAATCAGCATGTCATTATAGATTTTGGTACAGAATTAAATTCAACGGGGGGTACTATTGATATCCAACACCCTGGTGGATATCCTAAACAAGTGCCATTGAGGAGTTGGGAACTGGGATGTGCATCCTTACACACACAATGAACACTGGAATCCATCAATCAGAATGATCAAACTAATCAAACATGTATCTCAAAGGTTTTTCGCAAACAATTGTAAAGGACAGTCTATCCTATGAAGTATTCATGGCATCCAGGGGCATCCTGGGAACCTCCGAATAAAAATGTACCCACATCCGATCAACACAATTTTCCATCCGGAAAATTTTCTGTGTCAATTTGGCACTGGTTAATTTTTCGTCGCACAGGTCCTGATCTTTGCCGTGATTGAGACTGTATGAAGAAAAAGTGGGGGGCTGTAGGGGGATGAGGTACACTGAGTATCCTCGAGCCTGGCGTAGCCTGGGATTGTGGATGGCCGAGGCAAGGCCATCCAAAGGGATGCGAAGTGAGACGAATGGGACAGACAGTGACCTCATACCCCTACTAGGAGCTATCCGGGAGGTAGATCCTGCACATGGCTGCTGGTAGTACCGCAGGGATGGACAGCAGCTTTCCCAAGCAGGCCTATTGGGTTGACGAGACTCAGCCTGGAGGCTGGCTGCGCTGAAGCGCTGACTTTATGAACAACCGTGAAAGCGTGAATCAATGACTATCAATGTGTAAGCACCAACAACCACTAAACCAACACTAAACAATAATCCAACAATCAAACCATGCGAGGTTCGGGGTTCCAACCAAGTATTAGGTTGACGTTTGAGTAGTTCTAGGTAATAATGATTTTAACTAAACTGATTGTGTGGTTCCAATAGCCGATCCAAAGACTCTAGCGAAGTCTGGACGAAGCAGAGATGGGTTTTATCACAATGGGGTTGGGTGGGGTAGTTACTGGTGTCCTAATTGACTTTAGCTAAAATCCCTTTCTGTGTTCTCGGTCCGTTAAAGTTCCTTGTTCTGTCTCAAATCTGTGTGCGTGTAATATCCTTATGAAGCCCGATGTGACCCGATATGATTCTAATTTCCTTAAGGTTCCACAATGCACAGATATGATCCAACAATGACAATATATTGACCAAGAGTAACAAAAAGAACTATGCTAGTTCCCAGCGGTACTCCGAATAGATACAAGACTTCCCAGGTGACAATACCAGTAAAACTGATACGTCTAATAAGAAGGGGTGGATCTACTGGCCTTCCACCTAAAACCTAGCTGTATTTATACAAACGGATGTGTCAACAAGACAGACAAATAAATAATACTGCTGATGTACAATGGGTAAACGGGAATGGAGAATAATGTGCTCCGTGCCATGGATCAGTTCCCATAGCTGTTGGTAGTTAGTAGAACCGTTCAAAGAACCCCTTGTTCTGATATCTGGACAATTATAGATTGATATTTCTGATGCATGTGATATCAGCCCCACTTCGCCTTAGTGAGCACTGATGTATGGTTATTTTGGTCGTCCTTTCAACACCCAACTGATCTGGACGTGACAGGCCCAGCATGGACGTGTATTCTTGGCAACCCTCTGTGTTACCCGTGTTCTTCCGCGGTCCAAGCACATGATACGGTTATTCCCGAACAGGAACCTCTTTGGACCACAGTTCTCAATCCTTTTCCCGTTAACCCTTGATCCCTTGTTGGTTCTCCCGTGTAGAGAGACATCTGGATGGATGATATGTGTATGTCTTTGATATATAGCGTGCAGTAGATCATCCCAATTCAATAGAATGGTTGGACATTGACTTTAGCTAAAGTTGCTGAACGCTTGCTGGACCGTTGACCCTCGTGGTATCGGTGGCCCAGTAGCCCTCTCAGCTCCTCCAGTGCGTAATGCTTTTAACTGACAGCTCAGACCTTGCTTCAGTCCTTACAGTGGCAGAAACAATAAGTAGTGTTCTACTCTAGTAAGTAGAACAAAAGCGCTAAAATATGGGTATTTCAGGCTTGGCTATTTTGCCTGCTTATCTGCGCTTCGCAGGCAGATCCTGCAAGCAGGTCTGTCAGGCCTGCGAAACTCTACCGGAAACATGGATGGCCAGCTGGATGCTGGCTGCGTCTCGATTGCATCTAGAGCCATGTTCATCTGACAGTGGCACCTGGAATCATACATGTTGCAGCTGTATGTATGCGCCCCTATGTGCCCTCATGCGAGCGCCATAGCTATCAGATTATCCAGGAGAGCTGGCCAACTTGGGGCTGCTGGAATCCTAAAGTCTCATGAATCTCACGGAATCTTGTTAGTCTGTGAAGGGAAGGAGTCAGATTCTGAAGGCCGTGAATATACCCTAGTCTGTACTGTGAAGTGTCAATGTGGTGATCCGCATTTTCCAGTATCGAAAAATATGTGGGGCAATATCTGAAAGTGGTGCTGTATGAAAATGAGATACATGAACTTGTGTATGAAAATGAGATACATGAACTTGTGTGTCCAAACCAGTACATACAATTCGATTTGTGTTGATTGCGCCCCATTAGGTCCTTGTTGGGGTTGGAATGGCAGGGAACTGAGGATTGGTCTGGAACCAGGCAGCTTAATTGGCAAGCTTTATACATTCTGAATGTTGTACCAGAACGACATGCATGACAGATTATCCTATCCATCAGCCCAATTCTACCCATCTAGCAACATAATATTACTTTCACACATTAGCCAACGACAGGTCAGTAGGCAAAGTAATATCATCCCCAGCCTCAGCTGAGCTCAGCTATTCAGGTGTATGAATATTGCAGGCTGTCAAAAGAACAATCGGCTGAATCCAGGTACACTGGGTGAGAAATATTTTCTGGACTATGAGCCAATTCCTGCCCTCCTCAAGAAAGAATATTATTGCTTGCTTCAGCTGAACAGAGATATTTTAGCCTAATAATATTACAGACTATCAAAAGACCAATCGGCTGAATCCAAGTATCTTGGGCTGGAAATATTATGTGTGCCATCAGCCGATGCCTGAGTTCCTTCGAGGTAGAATATTATCCTTGTGATCGGCTGAACTCAGCCAAGGTTGGGCTACTAATACTATTGGGATGGGCTATACCCTGGTATCTTTGGTGGATAATATTATCTTTGGCTGTGCCGGTGCTTCCAGCAACCGGAATAATGGACACCCAACCATTGGTGGCTGTAAAAATCACCCATGAGCCTGGACCTACCTGGTTCACAACATAATATTATTATTGTAGCCCTAATACCCAGGCTTTGGCCAAGAATCTGGCGGAACTAGGGGGACCCTAAACTCTAGGCATTAATCCAACGTAGGGGGCCTACTAATGGTTTTCCCTTTTCTTTTCTTTTCAGGCCCTAGTATAAAATCGGTCGCAAGTGTACGATGTTTCAGTACACCGGTTCCGGGGTCTTGTCCCTGGGAAATCAACTGTCATCACTCGGCATCACCTGCCGGACGTCGCTTAAAAGCGTGGTGCTCCGGCTTTCCATACACAGCCACTGGCAGATAATACCCAGCCGATCTAATCATAAACCGACGTCACTGTGTTTGTGAATGTCCAAACAAAAGAACAAAGGGGAAATGATCATTTGTGCAACGCCTGTGCAACGCCATGGCAAATGCCATGGCAAGTGTCGATCCCACGCCATTCAAACGCCATGAACCCACGGCCGTGGGACTTGCCCGCAGTGTTACCAGGACTGATTTTCCTACGGAATGTCAGAATATGGGATCTCATTTGTCGCAGGGGTGTCACATCCAACGCAGACCCAGAGTTGTCGACAAAACCAGGGGAGGGGGAGCTCAGCCTGAGACTTGCCTCTTGAGCGCATCAGGATCGTACCAGCCACTGACCGCAGGTCCGCCGAGTCATTTCCAAATAACCGCTAATCCCTTCGCCAACATCACCGGTACGATTTTTCAGGTGCGCAGGGCTATATATTCAAAACTCGATGTATCCGGCCCTAACCCTCAGATTGTCTGTCCTAGGCCTGGTCCCGACGCCTTCCTCGTCTAGCAAGTAACAAGTAATTTTCGTAAGGCCTATCAGGCCGGGGGATCTTGCAATGCGTCGGTACTTCCGCGACCTACCCGTGCAGCTCTCAGTGTGGAAATTGACACCGTATCCGCCCCTTCTTGTTTGCTCTGCTCGATATCCTCGTGCACTCGTTCCTCCTCCGTACAACTTGATCTTTTGTCTTTACATCCCGTCCGCTGCACTCCTATCAAGTTAACACCACATGGGACGATACCGGCTCTATTCGGAGGTAATCGGATCCTCACCATTGCTTTTCTCCGCGTCTCCCTTGAACCTTCACTTTTGAACTGCCGTGCGCTTCAGTTTGTTGTCGTCTCCAGGTACAGTAATCCGATGCTTGCCATCATCCCTTGCAGCTAGAGCACACCCGTTTCTCCGATTCTCCCGGCACGCTCACCCTTATCACTTATCAACTGCCACTTGCTGTGCGCGCCCCAGTCTGGTTCTTGTCGGTTCTCAGACGCCAGGGCCTGCGTCGGTTAATACGCTGGAGCGAGCAAGATCTCAAGGACAAAGGTGATGCTGTACAACAGATGTAGAACTCTGGGGATTTCCTGGTCTCACCTCTACCAAATCGGCGTACTACGATCCAGAGTCTTTGATCCTTCATCTGTTGCCTGCACTGCCCGCTGATACTACACACGTCTCCCCGCGGCATTTCGCTCAAGCATCGACGAATCATTCAGTCGCGCCCACAATCAGTAGCTCCTTAAAAATCGCCTACTCGTGCGAGCACTCCAATTCAATGCCAAACAGCATGTCATCTATCTTCAGCGTCCCCAACGTGAAGTGGATCCTTGCGACTACCATGGTCCAAAACTCATTCTGCGGCATGTTCGTTGCTCTGTTTGTGGGCCTTCTTGCTCTTTGTCTTCCACTACTTCGGGCGCCGATGATTTCCATATGCGCTTCATGCTTGATATGACGCCAGTCGTTCTCGGGATTATCTACATGTTTGTGTGCTTCCGGGAGGGGTTGGCGCAATACGCGGCCTCTGTCGCCGATCGGAAATTTGGTGGAGATCGTGGACACCGATTCCAAATCGGAGAAGAGTAAAAGATGGTGTAGGAGGGATTGACGCTCCTCCAAATAGATGTTCGTAACGAGAAGTATGTTTCACTCTGTGTTTACATATCGCCTATTATATCCGTTGTGCTCCTCTCGAGTTAGCGACTGGTTTGTTCACTGTGGAAGATCGCGTCTGCTTCAACAGGACCCGAACTGGGTACGCATTAGTCCGAGCAAGTAGCAAGTTTATTCCCCAGCCAGGACAACCATCGAGCCATTTCCACCTATAGTACTACCTAGCACACTTTCAAATCTCATATCACCTCACATTTTAGTTGCCTCGTAGCATTTTAGCGACTATCATCTATACCGCCTTCATGAAGTTCGGGTCCATTATTACCGCACAGAAGGAATCGATAGGTTGATTACTGCCGCCACCTCTCTCTCTCCGCCGCATCTGTCCATCGCTGTTTCTTGGATACAAACAAATTTTGACGTTAGCTTCCAGTTTGACCATCCCATAAGTTTACTAATTTCTGCTTCCCCAGGTTTCACTATGGCATTCATTCAACAGCACTCCGTCTTTTACCGTCCCGTGGTACGTTGCGCGCTTCGAATTGTGGGCGCACTGATCGGCCCTGAGAGAAGTCCGTCCAAACTCCACATGGACCGTTCATTCGCCGACGTGCGCCGCTTGTTTGAGGGATGGTGAATTTTGGAGATACCGCGCGAGATATGGGGAATCCAGTCACGCACTTGAGACCAATGCGTCCCCGGTCAGCCACCCAGAAAAATCCAACTGAAATCTCCAAAAAAAAAAACAAAGAAAAGTCACGAAAAAATCAAGAAAAATCTGGCCACTCGCTGGCGACCGCGGGCGGCCGAGAGCGCAAGCGTACGGTGTCGGTATAAGGAATATGTTCCCACGCATCTCCGTCCTCCGAGGAGAAGATTGATTGCGTTTCTGTGCACATGGTGTGGGCCCGGAAGCAATTCGGGAGCTAACCCTAACCCCCCGGGCCCTGACCACTTCTCTGCCAGAACCACGACCGCCATCCTTGATTTTCGGATGCCATTGTAAACCGTTCAATCCGCACCAGGAGGACTGAATCTGGATTCTCCCCGTTCCAACTGGAATGTCTGTGGTTCCCTGACGCGGGGACTCCCAAACCGGCACTGCTTTCCTTCGTCGCTGTCCTGTTCCCGGCCCTTGATAGAAGCAGCTCGCAGCACGGGCAACAGTCAATTTGCGTGTCATCCTTCAACTTTTCTGACCCTCGCTGATCCTTGGTGAATGCCAGTTGTCCATCTTTCGCTCGACGGATTCGACCTTCCTGCACGTCGCCTCTTGGAGTGAAGTTACCGTGTCTCAAGTCACTTTTTGGCCCGATCATTGATAGACCTCCGTTCTCCCCTGTCGACCAAGTTGCCCAGGCCCTGAATATCTCTTTGATCGTTGATACAAGCCTGATTCGCGTGGTATAAGCTATTCGCATCACTGTCGTTTATTCTAGGTCCACAGCATCGGCCCGTCCTTCTGTCGAGTCGGGGACAGCGAGGCGCCGTTTTACTTTCTTTTCGCAGCCCAGGCGCACTTGGGAACAGAACTGGAATACGTCGCTGCCACGAGGTCCAAAATTCCCGGTATAGCAAAGCCTTAGCTTTTCGTGGTGAAATGAAAAATCGTCCCCGAGATGAACGCCGGTCTAGGAATAAATGATCAACGGTACGTCGCGGTACATCATCGCCGCTTCTGTCGACCGCTTTGTGCCTGTTGTTCCAGGCTTCTCGAGCTTCCTCGCAATCCAGAACGTCCGGTGGGCGCCTTCTATAGCAGCGTTGCTGGTAGGTATCGCCACACTGCGCCACGGATGCCGGGAGACGGCGTGGCACCGCATTCCCACTCGGGTATAATGGCTCTAAGTGCCGCGTCATGTCCGCTTCGCGGGAATCGCGGCCATACATAAAGCATCGTGTGCGAACTCCGTCTGACGTCGTCATTCTCCCCCATGGCTACTCCTGCGCCTGCGCTCCCGAACGTCCAACTATTGTCAGTGCTCCCTTCCACTCGCGTTGATCAATGCTGATTGTCCGTGGGATGCAGATATGGCCCCATGATCATCGGAGTCGGTCCTTCCCACCTCTACTCTGCTTCAGCTTGCTGATCTGATTCTCTAGGTCTTCTTTAACATGATCTGTATGTGGTCCTACCTATCGTGTTCTCCATTTCATTGACTTTGTCCTATTAGTGTATGGCGTGCGTCCTGATATTCTCGGTTTGTCTTTGCACCTCAGCTGAGGCCGTTACAGGTGTTAGTAGGACAGGTCAAGTCCTCCATCATCCTAATCGGAGCCGAACTATAACTAAATCGTGTTCGGCACAGATGTTGGCCTACTACCAGGTGTACAAAAAGTGCGTGCCAACCGCCCCGTAGTCTCCTACATATTCTGACGCTACCCAGGGATGCTTTGTGGATGCGCCTCTTCGTCGCCTTCCTATTCTTCGTGGAAACCTGCAATACGGCCTTGGACATGTCCATGATGTACCAGCCGCTCATCCTGGAATACGGCAAGTCGCATCTCGATTTCACGGCCTTGTTCTCATTGTTAGTCGACAGGTCATAAGCCTGTTTTCTTCCCGAGTGGTGCGTTGCGGATTATTTCACACTCGCTCCCGCACTGACATCGCATTGCAGTGTTCATGGCCCGTATGTGGCTCTTGCTTCCTCCTCCGTGGTGCCTGATAACCCACCCTCGGTATCTTTCAGAGCCATTATGTGTTGTGAGTCGCATCGTCGGGGGCCAGCGAGAGATATTAATTGCCTTAGGTCCTGATATCCATGCCAATCCAACTCTTTTTCGCATGGCGCATCCACCAATTAACAAATTCACTGTGGATTCCGCTCGTCATCTCAATATTCGCACTGGGCAGCTTCGGTAAAATATTTCCTCCGATCCCGCGCGATTATTGAGTTTTTTTTATGCAGCGGGTGGCATCTGGACAGCTGTGGGTGCATTTTTGTCGTTGCTTTTTAAAGCGCTGATCGCGGTTGCTCCAGACCATGGTCCAGATCTTGCGCGAATTCGCAAAGAAGCCATTACTGCACAACTCCGCGCTGCTGTGGTTCCTCGCATCCTGTGTCGCTGACGTGCTCATTACTATCTCCCTCGTCATGACTTTGGTATGCCGATTGCAATTCCCGGAAATCGGAGATGAATGCTGACAACTCTATTTGTACATTTCAGACGAAGAAGAAGACGGGCTTCGTTGCGACCGATTCGGTGTTGGACAAGATCATCCGAAGTACAACCCTGCGCTCGATCTCGGTGCGGACTGATTGATCGTATGCACAGCGACAATCCAGACCGGCATGGTGACGTGCGTTCTTCCTCCCTCCTGGAATAAGTGCGTCCCTGACCTTCTTCTGCAGGGCCATCTTCAGCATCCTGGATGTTGTTTGCTTCATGGCCCTTCCGGTGAGTCTTATTTCCCATCTTATCACCGTCTCTTCTTACCGATTATCTCGCAGCATTACGCAGTGTAACGTCACCCACATACAGCGCTAACAATACAACTCACCCGCGTGCAGTAACTTCGTATGGGATCTCGCGCTGTCTAAGCTATACTCAAATTGCCTCATGTCCACGCTCAACGCGCGCCAAAAGCTGAACAGCGCATCGCATGCGTCGACGTTCCAGCAGCGGAATGTCGTGCTGTCCCCCTCACGAGGTGGCTCTGGAGGTGGCTCCGGAAAACAGGTATTTATTTTTTCCATTCGCGATTTTGTGTGCTCGTGGCTGACACGTCGTTTAGGAGAGTTTCCTGGACAGCTCTCCCGGGGTGTGTAGCACACACTTATGATGTTTCTCATGTTTACAATTGGATTTCCCGCTTTACAGCCTATGGGAAGCGTGACATACGACGGCGGCGCCGAAGCCCCGGACCTCGAGTATGGGATTCACATGACCAAGGCGTGTCCTTCTCGTCCTCTTCTCCCCATGCGGCTGTTGACTCTGGCCCTTCTCCAGATCGTCGAGCGCATGAAGGATCCCGTGCCAAGAGCATTGTGATACCTGCCTGCCGGGAAGGGGAATAAGTTATGTGTAATATCTAGCCGTTCGTTAAAATCTAGGGTATTTGTGGGGGAGTCTTTACAAGTGAGGATTTTTGTACCACACTGGTCGGTGGATTTTATTTATGCCCAAGGCACGAAATTATGCGAAGTTTGAGAAGCCAAGTTGACAGGGTCGGTGTTTTATACATTCCCGCAGTGATAAGAAATCGCCCAGCGTGACCGATAAGCATTTCTCCCTCTCGATGTGTTTGACCTCGCTGTGACGTAGTGGTCCAGAGCACAAAAGGAAGTTTATGGTCTAACGGAGCCAGGCTCTTCCTCGAACTCTGACATCTAAGGATTGTCAAGGCGAAACATTTCTCCGTTGTCGTTTCTGTGCAAATGAAAGCGGCGTCAACGTGGCAATAGGAAAACAGATCTTCCCAAGTGAAGTAAAATTCGTTAGGGTGGATTTAAAGCGCCGGGCGCGGGTCCACATTCGTCCAGCAAAGTATAAAGATCAAAACCGGGAGCAGCCTTTCTATTGCATGAACGGACACCTCGCTCCGCTCTGGCCCCGAGGTGCCAATGGCAGGTTTTCACGATCTGGGCGGGAATAACGACACTGTGTGGGTTAATGTGGCGCGTCAATGTTGTGACAACTGCTGACAGTTGGGCCGCCAAAGAAGATAGACGGAATAAACCGCTCCACGTGTGCGGGTGTGCGGCCGATCAATAATCGCTAAATCGTCCGCAAAAGATTCCGCTTATACCGTTTGTTTACTGACTGTTTACCGTTTACCGCCCCCCTCAAACTAAACGGTTGAAAATACCGTTTAAAAACCGTTTTAACCGTTTAAAAACGGAAACGGTTGGAGCCCTATGGGCCAGTTTACGCGACGCGTCCCAATAGACAACTGCTAAAATCCGATTTCTCCGAGTGGCTTGGCTAATTGGCTTGCGCCCCTTAGCGGAGTTTGAATTGGCTGAGCCGGGCGTGAGCGGCGTGGCTTGTGGCGTGGCGTGACTTGTGCTCGCTTACAGCAAACATTTCCACTGTAAGTATTTCGTCATAACGTCGCTCTGGGGCGTCGCCGGAGCCTCGGGTTGCTGCAAGCCATCCCGCAGACCTCCCCAGCTCGGGGTCTGCCAACTCGGCATTCCGAGATAAGCATGTTTCGCCGCTGGCCACGACGGCTGCATCGAAGCCATATTCCTGCCATCCTCGTTAATGCAATAGAATCCTGCATGTACTCGACATTATTCGGCAATTGTAACGATGACAAGAAGATTCTCGAAATAATTGTATGGTGGCCGCGGCAAGTTCAACGGCAAGCTTGGTTTGATTCAAACCACTTTGTCCACGCAAACAAGCCTGGTCACGCCCAATCCTAGTCATGCACAAGTCACTCTGTGCACCTTCAAGCTAGTTTGGCAAGCCCAAGCCAGTTTGCGCAAGCCACGCCCACGCGTAGCCCGCAATTTCGTGGTTGATTTCTAGACGGCTGCTACTGTGTCTTCCCCATACCTCTCTCTTTATTTTATACAGTATGAGCTACATGCCAAATATTCCGCTCCGACGGCACACTCATAACATAGTTTTCAATGTCTACGGGCCGCAAGCCGACACAAGCCATGCTGCTCGGCCGAATGGCCACTTTGCTCAAGCCCACGCCCAACTCATGCCTTGACCCGAGTCGTGAATATTTGATCAATTCAATGTGTTGTTGCCAGTAAGTCTTGTCAACTATTGCTCCAAAGCCATATCAGACATGTTTTCACGGGTTTCATTGTGATCGCTGCCAGAAAAATCAAGTTCTATGTTTGACTCCCGCTCGTATCTGTGCGTGAACCGACACACCAACGCCAACCCACTGAAATAAAAGAGTATATTTTTACTGGAAATTCATCCTTGAAAGGAGTTGCCCCTTGATTTAGTCGAATCTCGATATGTCTGACTTTGTTCAACGTTTAGCTAGTAGAAACAATTATGCTGACACCAACAGCGACGGTAGTATCAAGTCTTCTCCTAAACTAACGTTCGTTTAGACACATGTATTTTTTTCTCTCTTGGATTTCAACAGTGGAAGTGAGTTGTAATGACATTCTCAGCCACAACTTCGTCAATTTGACATGGTTCAAAAGTCAATGCAACATATGGCTTAGTTTATTTCTCTGTTCACGCACCCTGCATGCCTCAGAAACGTCGACAGACTTGTGATTACAGCCAAATCCACGCCCACGCCCGAAACAAGCCAATCTACGCGGGCGCAAGCCAAAAAGCTAACTCTTTGATGGCATCAGGCAAAATGGCTTGTGATGGCATTGGTCATGTTCGAATTCCTGGATGCGAGTCTAGTTCACCAACAACACCCTGCTGCATAGTATGATCAAGTAAATTGGAGGTAACTACTGTCCCGTTGATGGTATAATGGCCTGAATCCCTCGAGTTTTCGTCGCAAGCCGCACCCACGCCCATTTTGATGGCATCAGGCAGAATGGCTTGCGCACGCCACTTGCTCGCCATTGGGAAATACACATTTCCTGGGACATCTCGGCACCAAAAATGTCATAGATCATTCAACTGTGGACATTCGGCGGGTATGGGGTCAAAATATTGAGTGTTCAGGTGCATTGAACTATGTATAGTCAACACAGACTCGGGGACTTGGTTCAACTGATGTGACTGGACAAGGGCTACAGCCCGGATTGGCTGTCCGGAGATCACAGGACTATCTCAACCCTCTTTGTGAAGGATTCTGGACAGATTTCAGTTGCAGGTGTGGAAAGACTTGCAAAGTTCAAAAATCAGCGAAGTTGAACTGTGAATATCTTTGTGTCATTGAAACGATCGACACGCGGGCAAGCGTGAAAATGAAGTGCTAAGCTATGCAAACAAGCAAATGGCTACCAGATCTCAATTGATAAATCAACCAAAACCAAAACCAAAACTTGAACACAACCCAACTAACTTCACAAAACACTCTATGGTAAGGCCCTTGTCGTTGATCGCGCAAGTTCGGGGATTCCAACCAAGTATTAGGCTGTTGCAATTTGAACACACTACAATTATTGACTTCAGAAATCAAAGCTTCTTGGCTGTGAGACCAATAACAAATGCAGACTCGTTTACTGATCTTCTAGGCACTCAAAGAGAGGTCTGAGACGATAGGAACGTGTTTATATTCAATGGGGTGTGTTTATATGCGGTGTGGTTCACTATAAGCGATGTAGTCCTTGTATTCCAATGATAGTAACACTGGTTGAACATTTCACATTTTTGGGTGAAAAAATTGATAAAAAATGTCGTTCAATTTATAGCCATTTTTCACCGAAAAAAGAAGTGAAAAATTTAAAACATTTTCACCACTTTTTTTGACTTGAAATCAAAGTGAAAAATGTGAAACAAATTTTGTGTTGTTAAGATGTTTCTTTTGATTTTTTGACTGAACTCAAGGTGAAAATGATGGTGAAAAAATCAAAAGTTTTTTCACTAATTTTTTCAGCAGAAATCAAAGTGAAAAATGTGAAACAAAGTTGGTCATATTGTTAAGATGTTTGTTTCACATTTTTGACTGAAACTCAAGGTGAAAAATGCGAAATATCACTTGTTGAACATTTCAATTTTTTGAGTGAAAAAATTCATAAAAATGTTATTCAATTTATTGGCATTTTTTCACCGAAAAAAGAAGTGAAAAATTCAAAACATTTTTCACCACTTTTTGAGTTGAAATCAAAGTGAAAAATGTGAAATAAAGTTTGTGATGTTGCAAAGATGCGTCTTTTGCATTTTTTGACTGAACTCAAGGTGAAAATGAAGGTGAAAAGATCAAAAGTTTTTTCACTAGCTTTTTCACCAGAAATCAAAGTGAAAAATGTGAAACAAAGTTGGTCATGTTGTTGAGATGTTTGTTTCACATTTTTTGACTGAAACTCTAGGTGAAAAATGCGAAACATCACTGGTTGAACATTTCAAATTTTTGAGTGAAAAAATTGATAAAAATGTCTTCAATTTATTGGCATTTTTTCACTGCAAAAAGAAGTGAAAATTTTAAAACATTTTTCACCACTTTTGTGAGTTGAAATCAAAGTGAAAAATGTGAAACAAACCTCATGTTTTTCTTCAAACTAGTAATACCATTAATTCATACACATTTCAAGGTAAAAACAAAGGTGGAAAAATGAACAGTTTTTTGACCAGTTGTGTTATATGTCGAGTCAGGCCAAGGCCGAGGAAGTCCGACCTCGGAGTTCGCGGTTTCTCGCAACACTACAAAGAATAGAGTGAGCGACTATTCAGGTCCGCAGTTCCGCACAAGACTATAGTCTGGAGTCATGGAGTTCGGAGTTCGGAGATGAAGTCCGAATAGAGGATGAAGACAGAGGCTCGACCAACGCCGAGATAGCGAAGAAACAATCAATAATCAAACTGAAGTACAAAACATATCTAACTAGCTTTTTAAACTAAGTACGCTATTGTCTATTGAATACAATAGCGTGCGAGATATTGGTAAGTAAGAAACGTTAAACAATAAGGTAGCAAGGTGACTTAGTAAGGTTAAACAATAAAGGACTTCGGGCTTGGTAAGGATGCCCGAGAAAGAAGTCGGACTAGACAATAAGGCCTCGGAGAAATACAAGTCCGTCGGCCCGATGAGTAATCAGTGATTAGAAGGGAAATGCTCAGTAAACCTTCATAGCGTGAAAACCCTCTCGGGAATTGCCGGGCCGGCCGGTCCGACAAAGCACGGATATAACAGTATCCCCCTCTTAAGACTCTTACCCTCAAGAGTCTTCGGAGTTAATCCTGTTTGATCCGCCCGGAAAATATCGGTTGCCGAAATCACCGATGTCCGAGAATGTCCGAGGACGGCGACCAAAGTCCGGTATGTCCGTAAGTCCGATAAATCCGCAGCCGTGGGAGTGTTAAGTGAAAGACATATATAAGGAGGTCGATTCGGAGTCGGAGTTTAAAATCCCCCTTGACTTGAACCACCATGTCGTCCTCGAATATCGTTGTCCCACCCCACGGTAAGTCGTGCATCGGTGTTCGTCGGCGTCGTCGCTGACAACACCGACAGCCTGCCGCCGCTGCCGCCGCACTGGGCGGACTTGTTTGAAGAAAATCGGGAGGTCCCAGGGCTGCATTGAGTGTCAGCAGTCCAAGGTGAAGTGCGAGTGGACTTCGGGCCCCGCCGACTCCGACCCCCGACCCCCGATCTCCGCGGCCGCCGTGGCTAGCGGCTCTGGGCCTTCGGCGCCCGAGGCTGTCGCAGTAGCGGGCCCCTCGTCGGAGTCGCCTCGGAGACTGAAACGTCGGAGTCCGAGGTCGCACCCCGGGGTCCCCGCGACCAAACATTACCGCCCTCCCCGCCACAACTGCAGCCTCGCCTGCCCATGCTGGTTCGAAATCGCCCAGCTGAAGCTGGTGGTCAAGACCGCCAGCGAGCGCTATCGCTTGATCCGCGCTCAACACCGACGCAACCGCCTGAGCCGCCTCCAGCTCAACCACTCCATCCTACGGATCGAGGAGTGGATCAAGTCCGCCGACGCGGACTTCACTTTATACCCGCTGCCTATTTTCCGGACCCGCGTCTCACCGTCCCCCGAGCTCTCCGAGGTTACGCGCCTCGACGACCCCGAACTCGAGCCCGATCTGGATACCATTTGGTACGGGTTCGGGGATGATGTGATTGAGGACGGAGTTCGGTCTCGGGAACCGACGGCGAACCCCGAAGCGATGGATGTCGACGTCTCGGAGGTTTCGGGGTCGGTGGCCGAGGGAAAAGGAAAGGAGAAGGCGATGGAGTCGGCGTCCGAAGAGGAGGAGGAGAAGTCCGAAGAGAAGGAGGAGGAAGAACAAGAGGAAGGTTCGGAGTGGGGAGGAATTCCCCCGGAGGACTTGTAGATAAAAGCCTCGGGGTTGTATATAGAATAATTTCCTTGGTTGTAATGCGAAGTCGTGTCCGATGTCCGATGTCCGATGAAAAGGCCGATGTCAGAGGAAGTCCGATTGTCTGATGTCCGAAGGTCAATAGTTCGGACCCGGCTTGTCGGGGTATCGGAGGTGGAAGCTATCGACAAGTTCTGGTGCGTGAACGTCGTCAGCTCCGACCCATGTATACTGCTCATCGGTGTTCTCGTATCCGAGCCATTCTAGCTTGTAACGGAGTTTGACTCGGAATCTCCGATCTAGCTTTGAGTCAACGATGTCCTTAACTTCAAAGTGCTCCTTGCCGTCAACGACTTCAACAGCCGCCGGAGGCTCGGAGGCCCGAGAAGGATAAGGATTAGGAAGGTGAGTCTCAAGCTGAGAGACGTGAAAGACCGGATGGATACTCCGAAGCTCCTTTGGAAGCCGAAGGGTATAGGACATGGAACTGGGTCTGGCGATGACTTCGTAAGGTCCGAGATACTGCTCGGAGAACTTCGGAGTTGGACGAGTGGTTCGGATATGCTTCGCCAAGACGTAGGCCGAATCTCCGATGTTGAAGGTCGGACCAGGGTTGCGACGCCGATCGGCCGTGTCCTTGTATCGGAGTTGAGCGGAGGTGATCTGCTCTCGGAGGAATTCGTGAAGACTTTGAAGGTCGACGGCCATGTCTTTAGCGTAAGTGTTAACCACATCACGCTCCGAATGAATGGTTAAAGCAGGATGGTAGCCCTTGTTCGCGAAGAAAGGTGAAACTCCGGTAGATGCGTTCGGAGAGTTGTTGTATGTGAACTCCGCCAGAGGTAATAGGCGGTCCCAGTCGTCCTGTTGGTAAGAAGTATACATTCGGATGTACTGTTCCAGGGTCTGATTAGCGCGCTCGGTTTGCCCATCGGCCTCGGGGTGATACCCCGAAGTGAAGTGCAATTCCATGTCAAGCAGTTCGCCTAAAGACCGAAAGAACGCCGAAATGAACTCCGAACCCCGATCACAGGTGACGTGGAAAGGAACTCCGTGTTTTGAAAAGATGTGAATAAGAAAGAGTTGAGCCAGCTCTACTGAAGTGATGTGAATGGTGCAAGGGATGAAGATTCCTTGCTTTGAAGAGCGGTCAATAATGACGAGAATGTTGTTGAAACCACCGTATAAGGGTAGTTCCTCGATGAAGTCCATAGAAATTGAGTGCCAAGGCCGAAGTGGGACCGGAAGGGGCTTCAAAAGCCCGTAAGGTTTGTGCCTAGGCTTCTTGTTGCGTTTGCACAAGACACAAGATAGACAGAAATCCCGAACGAAACTCCGAAGGTCGGGCCAGGTATAACCCCGACGCACAAGCTCCAAAGTCCGATTCTGTCCGAAGTGCCCCGAAAGGACGTGGTCGTGGTGGTATTGAAGAACTCGGACTCGGAGTTCGTCCGAAACTCCGTTGACTAAAGGCACGTAGATGCGTTCATCAAGTCGGAGAAGGCCTTTGTTGTCGATAGACCATCGGCCGGAGTCCGAAGCAGCATGTCCGAGTCCGATGACCGCCGCGGGGTCATCTCGGAGATGGGCTAAAATGTCGGAGTGAAGCTGCTCGGTGTCCATAATGACCGAAGCCCGAAGGACTGGTTCTTCAAGATAAGTGGCTCGGAGTGACGCTGATAACTGATCCTGAGTGAAAACGGGGCGAAAATTGTGAGGGTTAACTTGGCTGTAAGCCCTATCCCCCTCTTTAGGGTAGACGTCCCATCGTCTAGTTAATGCGTCCGGCTTGCCACCTAAGCGACCAGGGCGAAAGCGAATGACCATATTGAAATGGCAAAGGTACTTGGACCAGCACACTTGTCGACGAGTCAAGACCTTTGAAGTAGAGAAGTACTCCAGGTTCTTGTGGTCAGTGACCACGTCGATAGTAAGTGGTGCGCCTTCGAGATAGTGACGCCAAGTTTTGAAGGCATCAAAGATGGCTAGAAGTTCCTTGTCATGAACGTCATAGTTCAACTCCGAAGGATTGAAGGAACGACTCCGAAAAGCCACCGGGTGGATTTCACCGTCATCTCCGAAGATCGAGAGTATGGCGGCTAGAGCGTAGTCCGAAGCATCGGTCTCGACGATGATTTGTCAGCCCGGAACCCAATGGTGAAGGATCGGGGCTTCGGAGAACGCATTCTTGAGGCGTTCGAACGCTGATTGGGCCAACTCCAACCAATCCCATTTAACTCCGGATCGGGTCAAGCGAGTAAGGGGAATGGTGATGTCGGAGTAGCCGTTGATGAAACGCCGATAGAAGTTGCAAAAGCCGAGGAAGGATTGAATGTCTTTAACCTTCCGAGGGACTGGCCAGCCAAGAATGGCATCAACCTTGTCCGAGGCCATCGCGAAACCATCGGGGGAAAGAATGTAACCGAGGTATTCACAAGTCGTAACTCCGAACTCGCACTTCGGAAGTTTGCAGTAAAGTCCGGCTGCGCGTAATCTCCGAAGGACTTCTCGGACATGCGAGGTATGCACATCGGAGTTGTCGGAGTAGATTAGGATATCGCCAAGATAGACGACCACGCAGATATCGAGCAAGTCCGAAAAGAGGCTATTCACAAAACGTTGAAAGGCCGCGGGTGCATTAGTCAGCCCTTCGGGGACGACTCGCCACTCATAAGAGCCGTAGCGAGTCCGAAAGGCCGTCTTCGGCTCATCACCTTCAGCGATACGCAAAAGGTGGTAGGCATGTCGGAGGTCGAGCTTGGTATAGATTCGGGCTTTGCCCGGAGCGTCGAGTAAGTCCGAAATGAGCGGAAGAGGGTAGCGATCCTTCTTTGTAATGCGGTTAAGTCCTCGGTAATCGACGCAAAGCCGAAGGCTTCCGTCTTTCTTCTTAGCGAAGAGTATCGGAGCACCGTGACTGGACTTCGAAGGGTAAATGAAGCCCGCCTTTAAGTTCTTGTCAATGAACTCGCGCAAGGCCGTGAGTTCGGACTCGGACAACGAATAAATATGTCCGATCGGCGGTACTTCACCGTCCTCAGTGTCTATTCGGAGGTCAAACTCCCGATGAGGAGGAAGGTTGAACGCTTCGGACTCCGAGAACACGTCGGCGAAGTCATGGTACTCCGAAGGCAAGTCCGACTGGTCCGAAGCTAGTGTCGAGGACCGAGCGCGGACATCTTCGGCCTTCGGGGTTGCGCGAAGAGTATACTGCACCGTACCGGCTTGTCCGATGATCATGGAGTAAGCGGCAGCGGAAACGAGTGAAACCAAGGGTGTGGAAATCGGAGGGCTGGTAAAGCCCGAAGAGGAGTCCATAGAAGGACCGGGGTCCGGTAAAGACATCGTCGGGGTTTCTGGTACAACTCCGAACGCTGGTAAGCCAGTCGTCGGAGTCGGCTCGGAGTTGTTCAACAACTCGGAGTCCGGCAGAACTGAGGCAGGACTAGTGTCCTGTGGTGTCGACACTGATGGACCAAGCGGAGTGGAATGGAAAGAGATACTAGCTGCCGACCAGTCAATCAACGGATTGAAGCGGTGGAGCCAGTTGTATCCAAGAACCAGTTCAGAAGGTGAATCAAGACGGGTGACGTAGAATTCCATTAAATGGGCTTCACCGGTTGGAAATCGGATTGACAGAGTGATCTGCTTTTTGATAATAGAGGACGAGCCATCGAGGTATCGCAACCGGATCGGACGTATTTCGGAGGTCGGCCATGCGTTCTTCATTACAATGTCTGAAGAAATAAAACAATGTGACGACCCCGAGTCGATAAGTGTCCGTAAAATGGTGTCGAGTCCTGAGGCGAGTGAGTCCGATAAAGTAATAGCATAGAGATCGAGGTATAAGGCATTAGGTGAAAGAGAGGACACGTTGAGATAGACTTCTTCCGTGGGCACTCCGAGCGAGTCAACGCAACTCCGAACGGGTGCTGGAGTTTCGGAGTTGCTGGTCATTTTTTTGACTCAGTGGACGGAGTGGCCTCGGAGTTCGGAGTCGTGGCGGATGCCCGACCCTGCGAAGGCGTAGTCCTCTTCTTACAATCCGCAGCCTGATGTCCCTTCCCACCACAATACATGCACAACCCTTCCTTCAAACGCCGAGCGCGCTCGGTGTCCGTGATTTTGCCGTTCTTGCCTAACTTGTCGGCGTAGGGCTTCGGAGTTCTCGGGGTTGCGGACCCCGAGGCTGCTCCGGTCGACGACGCGGATGCCGAGGAAGGATTGTTGGTGGATTTCGGAGTTTGTTGTGGTTTCTTTCCACCGCCGCCAGCACCGTGGCCCGAAGACCGAGACGCGGTGTTCGGGGTTGATTCGGTGTTGCCTTCACGCTTCTTCTCCGACTCCCGTTTCCAATAGCGCTGATCAATGCGCTGTGCCAAAGTCCGAAGTCCGACGAGATTTGTCGGAGGATCAAACACCGCGAGCTGGTTCTTGATCCGACTAGGCAATCCTTCGTAGAATTGGGACCGAAGTGCCGCTTCACCCCAGCGCGTCATAGCTGCCTGGGTGTTGAATTCGACGATGTAGGTCGAGATCGGGTCTGATGGCTTCATCCGAAGCGTTCGGAGTTTGCTTTCGGCATCTCCGACAGGGTCATGTGGTCCAAAGACCGACATCAACTCCTGAATGAAGAGTGAAAAGTTGCCGTCCCAGTCGGGGACAGTACTGTCCGTGGCAAACATAGCGGGTTGGAACCAAGCGGCCGCTGCCCCTTTCAAGTATGAAAGGACAAAGATGATGCGGTCGTCGTCCGAAGGAAAGTCCTGAACTCGTTCAGCGAAGTGAAGTCCGCATTGCGAGAGGAATAAAGGAAGTTTGGAGGGGTCCGAGCCGTCGAAAGGCTCGGGGTTTCGGAGGTTGGATCGTGAACTCCGAACGGGACCTGAATTAGCTCCCGAAAGCGACCGAAGGACGGTAGTAAGATCATTGAGTCCGCTGAAAATCCGAGCACCGATCTCGGCGTCGTCCGGAGTCCGAGGCCGACGCCGAGGGATAGGTCCACCACCTCCGGGCCCACCAGGACCATCATCATCCCCGTCATCACCCCCATCGGGGGCACCTCCCACAGGTTCCTCGGGCTCGGTGTTCCGAGTCGGAGGGCGCTCGGGGTTCTCTGCCTCGGGCTCCGGGGCTGGAGCCTCCTCGGTATCTACCTCCTGAATAGAGGCCACGGAGGGCACTCGCATCTGAACCGGAGGGATTCCTATCGGAGATGGAGTCACCGGAGTTGCACCCCGACGGAGAAGCGGAACTGGTGCGGTATTTGGAACTGATGCTGAACGAAGACGAGGTATGGGATGAAAGACAATAGGAGATGGAGGTTGTTCTGAAGATTGGCCAAAAGTAGGTGGTTGAACCGGAGTTTGACCGAGAGTAGGAATGTTAGAAAATAGTCGGGATTCCCGACGTTCTCGGTGTTGGTGTGTCGGAATTAAAGGGTTAGGGGCGGTATTGCCCGGAGTGAAGAGATTGGGATTGAAGTATGATCCAGACATGGCGAACCGAATAGGTGAGTTTGATTATACTGTTATATGTCGAGTCAGGCCAAGGCCGAGGAGGTCCGACCTCGGAGTTCGCGGTTTCTCGCAACACTACAAAGAATAGAGTGAGCGACTATTCGGGTCCGCAGTTCCGCACAAGACTATAGTCTGGAGTCACGGAGTTCGGAGTTCGTAGTTGAAGTCCGAATAGAGGATGAAGACAGAGGCTCGACCAACGCCGAGATAGCGAAGAAACAATCAATAATCAAACTGAAGTACAAAACATATCTAACTAGCTTTTAAAACTAAGTACGCTATTGTCTATTGAATACAATAGCGTGCGAGATATTGGTAAGTAAGAAACGTTAAACAATAAGGTAGCAAGGTGACTTAGTAAGGTTAAACAATAAAGGACTTCGGGCTTGGTAAGGACGCCCGAGAAAGAAGTCGGACTAGACAATAAGGCCTCGGAGAAATACAAGTCCGTCGGCCCGATGAGTAATCAGTGATTAGAAGGGAAACGCTCAGTAGACCTTCATAGCGTGAAAACCCTCTCGGGAATTGCCGGACCGGGCCGGCCGGGCCGGCCGGTCCGACAAAGCACGGATATAACAGGGGTCGCACATTTCTCGTACTTGGATTCACTGTTTCTGCGTATTATTCCTCGCCCTCCAGTGAAATGGACTACTATTTCGGACTGGCCTAGGGTAGTTGGCCACCTTGGCATTCACGGCCCCTGTTACATGGCATCGCCGAGCGTATTGGAACCCCCGTGTTTCAGAACGATAGGAACGAATCCAGGTGGTTTGCACAAATTTAAATCGGGTGTCAAGGCTGCAATGAATATTTTCCCGCCAGCCAACCAACAAAGGTAAATAACTAGGTAGTTAGCCACCCCACCAAATAAGCTGTGAACGTCCAATCCGACGGCCGTGGATAATACATATTGAGTGCATGCTGTGTTCCATATAGTTCGAGGCTGCATACATGCTTCGGGACAGGCATAAAATTTGACAACGATGGGATGAGAAAGGTGAGAATTCCCATTTCCAACCTTGAGCGTGAGAGATATAGGCGTGAGAGGACCGGAAGACCTCCAGGCAAGCCAATGGAACCTATTAGGACATACGTATATTACCGCCCTGGTCTTTAAACACAAATAACTCCCAGAAAAAATCTGAAGATCCGAAACACCAAAATTGGGTGGTTTGGGGTCATGGACCGAGTTACTGTTGATGGCAACCCAATTGCATACCATTCTGCCTTGTACTGTCTCCTTGAATCAGAAAACTGCTGTAAAGTGTATGTCTCGGTCTAGACTGGATCAATTCAACACAGATATGATCACAATATTTTGTTGTCACCCCTAGCCGAGGTAGTAGAATCTCCTGTACAGTAGATTCTACCTTATTGATTATAAGACCCTCCTTTGGGTTCTTCCCAGTGGAACCATTGTGGCTCTATCTCTCATCATTATCTTGTGTCTTCAGGTTATTATTATTATTATTATTATTATTATTATTTTTTTGGAGCGTTTGGGATAATGAAATTTCAGTCTGCAGAAGCATTCCAAAATTCATCCGCTGGGTCTACCAGAGAGCTCTGGTTAATGCCGGGGAAGTTGTCCAGGGAGGAAATGCCATTACGCACATATACCATAGTGTGGGACTCCAGCCTTTAAAAGTCATCCTATCCCATTTTTTGAATCCTTCAAAGTCAGTGGCTGTATATCCACTAAAACCCCCACGGTGTAAGTCCAGTCATCCGGCAGTGAGTCTTCATTCATCAGTAGACCACTCCATGTTCGTAGAACGAGATCTTTATTCAGTGCAAGATTATCAAATTTCAGTTTGTTGATAGACTTCAACCATCTATTATGGATCTCGACGTCTGAGATAATTTGGTCTGGATTCTTCAAGACTTTGTCATTTCGAATGTTCCAAATTGTGTGCCAAGCAGTGGACACTAGGATCACAAATAATCGTCCCATCACAGGATTGATTTTTCCATTTGAGTGTTTGAATCTAACGAGATTACAACCCAAGATAAGGCCCCAGCTAAGGGCAGGCCATGTGGAGTATTTCATAGTCCAGAGGTTCTGGGTCAGTTTCCAAATCATGGTTGCACTGGAGGCATCACATTCCATTGCTATGTGCTCAAGACTTTCAGGAACACCACAGGTTTAGCAGATGGAAATAACTTCAAAATTTTCAATATGAGTCCAGAAGTCACCGACTCTAAATATATTGTGGATTGACTTCCAAAATAACTCATGGTGGAGTCGTCTTAAATTTGTTGAACATATGGATGTCCAAATCATTTCGTCTGTTGGGGTGTAGCCAGAAATTTCATAGATTGAGCACCGTATGCGGTCTAGATTAATGAATGTTGATTTCCGGAGGGGCTCAGGATATCCAGCCTTTATAATCTTTGTAAAAATTCGTTGGGAGCCTGTTGAGATTCTCATACCAGGGGAGTTGAACATGATGTCGGGTAGGGTGTCAACTTTAAGTGAAGAGCAGATTTCAAGGTCTGGGTCTACTTTAAAGACTTCTTTTATTTGTTTGAATTGTGTTCGGCCAATTCGTTCATTCAGTGCTGCACACACAGGAGTGCCTTGAGCAGAAAATCAGAGGAGGAACATAGTAATAATGGTGTTTTCTTGGGTAATCTTTGCAAGAGCACAAGTACCGCACCTAGTATTCCAAATTTGAAGTTGATTTTTATGGAAGGATTGTCAAATGTGAGGTACATAGTATCATCCTCATCCAGATCATGTGAAAAGATTCTGAATCTCGCAAAGATTTGAGGGTCATACTGACCCGCACGCTGGATCTGTATATGCAGAATCGCTGTAATCAACTCTGGGTTTGGGTGTAAGTTACCTGGTCGACTTGCAGCTATCTCATTCATTAAATCATTGTCCGTAAAAATTCGGAAACCATTTTGTAAGCTGCGCAATCGGAAGTTGGGATCATAGGTCATTGGTTTATCAATTTGAATCTCCTGCCTATTGGCATCTGTCTCCTCTGGTGTTAATTCCAAATCATCACAAAGGTCAGCTATTGGAATGAGAGGGTTCCATTTTGGCATAATACAGTCTAGTAATATTTGAGCTGTCTCAATGCATTTCCCCGGGTTTTCACAACCTAGGTCATTTCGATCCCTTTTACAAGGTGGGCAGCCACAATTTTTCCGTCCGATTCCACTGGGATTGAGACTGTGTGGTCGTCTTTGGACTGTAGTTCTTCTCATAGCAATTATGAGGGCATCTTGAACAGTTCTAACTTCATGTTTATTTCTGAGACAAGTTGAAGCATCCCGAAGGCATGCATTTTTATAAGCAGGATTGCGAACAGACGGATGTTTCCATATTGGCATAGCAAGCTGAACTTCACGGTCAATGGAAAGGCCTGTGAATCGAAGGTTAAAGTCTTGAGCAGCAGTTATCATTCGCTTGAGGTCATAAGGTATTGTGTTTAACCTTGGAATGGGGAAATGAATATTGTTCAAGAAAATGTTGATGATTTGACCTGGTCTGATATTCAGGTAGCTAGTCTCCAAATAACGCTTGAGTATGAAATCAACAAAATAACACCAGAGCGGTCGATCTTCCCCTTGCTTGAGATAGCACTGGAGATTCCAAAGATCAATTGCTTTGTTATGAGAAGAGATATCTAAAAGTCCTTTCCCCCCTTTATCAACTGGGAGGATCATGGTCTCAAAGGACACTCTGGCTCTTTTTCTGTCCCACAGAAAAGATTGTATCAATTTTTCAAGGGTTTCCTCAATTTTTTTTGGGCATTCCTTGCACTCTGGTCAGATACTGTGTCCGACCTCCAATTACCATACTGATGATATGCCACTTTCCTTCTAGTGCTGAGTGTGTTCTTTCCCATCACATAAGGTCGACATTGATTTTCTCTAGGACAGATGGCCATGGTGTAGTATACAGGATTCCATTCCCTATCCATGCACCTAGCATACGGCAGCTCTTGCCATCGGGAATAATTCTAACAGAGTTGCTAATTGCGCCAATTGGGCACTCACTATTTATCCTTCTATCTTCAATGACTTTCTGACGATAGGATAGGCTTCCAAAAGGAAGGAGCACTGTTTTGTGTTCATTGAATTTCGCTGTTGATGCAGCTCACCAGAGACGCAGAATATCCCACAGAGTCTCCATAGAGTCAGTGGATTTAAGGTAGACTGTTGTATCATCAGCAAAAAGTGATACAACCAAATTTTTGTTGGTTCCAGGTATAGTTACACCCTTGAGATCAGATTTTCGAAGCAGGCATGCAAGGGGCTCAATGGCCAAATTGAATAGTAAACAGGATAGGGGATCCCCTTGTCTGACTCCCCTTGCAACAATATATGGCCCGCTGACTTCACCATTAATCATGACAATTGTTTTGGCATCATGGTATAAACTTTTGATTATTGTCAAGAATTTGGGTGGGAAACCCAGATGTTCAAGGACATGTAGAAGGTAGTCATGGTTGATTCTGTCATATGCCTTTTCTTGATCAAGGCCAATGAGTATCCCATCTTCATTTGCTACTTCAGCATAGTTGAGCAAGAATTTTGCTAGTTTGACTTGGTCTTCAATTTTTCGTCCTTTCATGAAGCCAGCTTGGTCTGGCTTTATCAAAGAGGGGGCGACCTTCATTAATTGCATAGAGTAAGCCTGTTATATCCGTGCATTATCGGACCGGCCGGCCCGGTCCGGCAATTCCCGAGAAGGGTTTTCACGCTATGAAGGTCTACTGAGCGTTTCCCTTCTAATCACTGATTACTCATCGGGCCGACGGACTTATATTACACCGAGGCCTTATTGTCTGGATCGTCTTCTTCTTTTGGCTTCCTTACCAAGCCCGAGGTTTCTTATTGTTAAGTCTTACTAAGTCATATTGGCACCTTATTGTTTTGCATTTCTTACTTACCAATAACTCGCACGCTATTGTATTCAATAGACAATAGTGTGTTTAGTTTAAAAGCTAGTTAGTTATGTTTTGTACTTCAGTTTGATTATTGATTGTTTCTTCGCTATCTCGGCGTTGGTCGAGCCTCTGCCCTCATCCTCTATCCGGACTTCAACTCCGAACTCCGAACTCCGTGACTCCGGACTTTAGTCTTGCGCGGAACTGCGGACCCGAATAGTCGCTCACTCTATTCTTTGTAGTGTTGCGAGAAACCGCGAACTCCGAGGTCGGACTTCATCAACCTTGGCCTGACTCGACATATAACAAAGCCTTCGTCATGAGCTTATAGTCTGTATTCAGTAGTGTGATCGGTCTGTAGTTACTAATGAGAGCAGTGTTTCCTCTTTTATACACAGGGCACAACCAACCCATGTTAAAGTTACAACCATCGACTATCCCAAATTTCTCAATGTCATTGTATAAATCAGTCAGGAAGCCAATGATGTTGAAAGCACCACAGGGCTTGTCTTTTGACTTTTTGTACTCAATTTCCATTCCTTTGAAAAACTCATATGGGATACCATCTACCCCGGGGGCTTTGCCATTGTTGGATAGTTTTAATATCCTCTTCCGTTAGTTCTTTCTCCATTTCCTTATATTCATCCTTCGACAGATATGAATCACACTTCTCAAGCACTTGCTCCGTGCATAGCACTCGCCCATACTCATTATCCTCAGAGACATCAGTATATGCTGGACAGACTCGTCTTCAGGTTATTCATTCATCTTACATGATGCTTATAATTATAACTTCCCTCTGAGATATCCTACTTGGTTATGTAATACACTGAAGCCCTTTCCATGAGACAATCCGTCACTCCCTTGATCAATGGCCAGTTCAATTATGAATTGAACCGCTTGGGTTCGTCTTTGTCCTGTCAGGTTCTTCACAGCTGATCAGGTCACCAAGGCCGAACTTTGATAGTGTGGTATATATCTAGGTACACCCTTTCTATCTGCGTGATTGAATTCTCTGTGGCATAGTATGGTGAACCCACAGTTCTCTTATGTATGTTGCTTGAGTCTTGAGGCCTAAGTTGAACTAAAATCCGGAGGAATGGACTAATGGAGATATATCACATGATATCTGTTCGATCCCGGTGCCCCACACAAGGCACATCATTCCGATGATCAGTACCCCCATTATTTTGAGCCCTTCGGGGTGTCATACGAAAAATTGGAACGATACAGAGGATATGTTTTTTTTTTGCCGACGGAGTGCAGCGACGTCGGCTGTCACGCTCAAGGCTCAAGAACACCCAATGGACGCACAATGCGGATTGGAGGTGCTCGGTATGAGTGAGGCTCGAAGAATGATGGAATAAAAGACTAAGGAATACAAGCAACTAGCTACACTACTTATACTGTTCAACTGTGGCTATGTAACTAGTGCTAATAATATATACAATAGAGCGTCCATGTGCAGTAGGCACCATAACCATGTGTTCTGAGTAATAAACATGCCAGAACCGTGTGTTCTGAGTAAGAAACGTCCTGAAGCCATGTGTTCTGAGTAATGTCCATGCATACTCCACATGTCCGCAGCATGACACCTGTCAGCTGTCCGATCACCAATCCGTCATGCTTCATCGGCATGTTCCTGTGGGAACCCGATCCCTGGCTGTCGGATCACTGATGACTCAAGCATAGCCTTGGTGTTTAAATAGACGAGTGCTTGATTAGGCGCTTAGATAAGGCGTTGTCATGATTAGATAGCATCTAAATCGTGACATCGGCTCAATGTGGGCCTCACATAGTGGGAGAAGCCAACTCATCAGCACCGAACGGGTGTGCATTTAGGAATTTGGCGGTGAGGGCGACAACTTGGCAAGTCATGGCAACCACTTTCTTTTGCCCTTTCTGGTCCAAAGAAACATTCCAAATGTCTGACCGAACACTCACAAATGCGTCCAATTTTTTTTTCTTTGCACCGGTGCACGTATATAATTGCCAATTTTTCAATGTTGCCTTGATTGATCTCAATTTTTCCCAAGTTGCAGGATCACAGTGTAGTTCCGACCCAGCATCGATCCGTGGGAGAATAAAAGTTTGTTGCCAAATATTTCCCTTTTCGAAATTTGGTGCTGGGTGCGTGGTGAAGCACTTGACCACTTTTTTTTTTTGGACACTCCCAGCTACCGCAAGAATTTTTACTGTGGCGGTACTTCACCGGTACACATCAATACTTGCCAATTTCATGCACATCACCCCAATTAATCTCAATTTTACACATGTCTCCCCAATTAATTTTTTCGACCCAACATAGATTTGAGATCCATATATAACACTTCAAGCTTCAATACTCCCATTTGACCTCAGGAATTTCTTTTTCGGCTCCGCACTTTTCAAGTAATTTTCAATTTTTCACACGTCACCTCAAGTAAATTCCAATTTTTTGCAGGTTGCCTCGAGTATTATCTGAGACTGGGACCTGGGCCACCTTAGCATTTTTGACCTCGAGCCGATGCATAAAGTGAGATGGGTAGAGGTATATGCGCTCTGAAACGAAGGTATACATCCTGTGACTGAGTAGAGATAGTTTTCGCAAATTTAGACCACGGTTTCATGGCCTACTGAATTTCTTTTCCGGCGGTATCCCAAAATGGCAAAAACGGGGTAGTGGGCCACCCCTCTAAATCACTTGTTTGGATTCATACTGGGCATCCCAATGTATTCCAAGTCATTAACCAGATATGATTACACCATTCTATACACTGAGAAGGTCAATCTGAGTTATACAAGGACAACAATTATTTCCCTTTTGAGCAAGGAAGATACATGGAATTGTGGTGTGGGCTGAATGGCGCGGCCTACAAAGGACAGAGGGTATCAACATCCCAAATTAAGGCATAGATGACTTCATTGGATATATCCGGACATACCTACCCATGAGAGGTATCCCCCACAAACTAATAACCCTTCACAAAAAATTCATCTTTATGCGCCAACAAAATCCAACGCTTTGGGATAGTGGTAGGCCGTGAACGGGGAGTCAAACAGTAAAAAGCCGAATACATCTGGGAAGATGGTGGATTACACGTCTCGAATGTACCTACCAAGTTCCAGGACCGTAACAAAGATGGGTGTGTCGTTATGGAGGTGGCTCGCTTGTGCGACGCGGCATCAACTCGAGATGATCTTGAAGGGTCCAAGACGTGAATGAGAGTCGATTTTCAGGGGGGTCCTATGCAATGCCGCTCTCCTGCATCAAGGGATAAAAATGAGCCATGAAACCTGTGAATCCGTGAAGAATTGATGGAGAAATAAGCAAAAGACAAGCGGAGAGGCCGTTCGGAGATAAGAAATGATGCCCACACACCGGCATCTTGATGAAAAACCTTTGACAGCTGTTGATCGCGGCGTCAGTCTGCCTCCAAATTTGACATACAATATCCTCATAGGTCATATTTTATCCCATAGGCACCAAATCCCAGGACTCTACATCACAACACCTTGTATTATGCAAGTGGCCCACTACCTAGTTTGGCCCGGTAGGCAGTCGCAGATAATAATTTTTTGATCACTGATGGGTACTTTCCATTGGATAAGACCGTGGATGAACAGCCTAGCATCTGTGCGGCCCTCGCGTGATTATGGTGATACTCAAGTGATACTCTTCGAACCCGCGGTGTCGGGCAAACCCGGGTCCGGGTCGGAGTCCGGAGGCTGTGCAGCAAGCTTCCTGCCTTCGACGAGGACTTCTATTGCTGTCTTTTGAGCTCCGGAATCTCAGGCTCTCGCATGCACCCTCAGGTGTGCTTCTGGTTCTTGTAGAAGTTACCTTTGAGCTCTTCCCAGTCTCCTTTGACCTCGAGCTTGTACGGCTACTCACGGCCACTCAAGGAAACATGCTCTTCTTCCACTCAGAGCCTGTGAAGTGCCTTTCAAGAAGGAGCCGTCCATCCTCTGCGGAATTGGGCCGTACTTCGACATTGCTGATCCTGGCTGATCTGGATATTTCATCGCTTTGGAGAGCATGCGATGGCAAGGGAGGAGACACGAAGCTGCGGCGGCCACGCCTTTGGTAGCGCTCTTGCGCGGTAGGCTAAGGTAAGTCCCTGTTCTTGTTCGATGTAGGGATTTCGTCGGATATGGCCTCTGTATTGAAGCCTCTGCAATACATTCCTGGACCCATTTATCAGCGAATGCATTCATCTCGCAGTCAGGTACATGATGTCCCACCTTCATCGCGGGCTTTCTTGGCCTCAGCGTCCCACCGTATTCCTCCCGCAGTGTCATTGTCTCTCCCATTTCTTATTCCTCACCTCTTTGCCGTTGCTAATCGTTTCCTCTCGGTGTTCTGTCTGCTTTCGTGACCCCAAACCCACTTGGCACGGATCAGGCACTGCGTGTATCGTCCTCGAGTGTGTTATCGAGTAGCGATGGATGATCCCGGTCCCTGTGCGACTCTCCTTATGAATTGCCGCTCAATTCGCACCCGTTTACCTGTGTCGAGTCTCGTACCCTGCATGCACCACATATGCCCGCCAGCCCTCTTGCGCTCTGGGTCCTGCACCAACTCTTGGCCGCCATGCATTGGTTTTCGCCTTAGTTCATCACCACGTTGTCGTCATTTCAGGGCACGTGCCTTAGGGGCCTCAGCGGTATCAACTGAGGTGGCTACCCTACGACCTACTGCACTACCTTATTCCCATCCCACTCCACCATTGCTAGTCGATCTGATGTTGTCTCACGGAATGCATCTAATACCACTTGGATGGGACTTGGTATTTGGCAGTGAATATGAAGAATTCAATGCAAATATATGCGGCGCCAGTGAAACTAATGTATGTTGACTTGCAGAATATCTGAAGTCAACCAAGTCTGGGCCTTGTAATGAATACAGACTCGTGGCAGTTCGAGGGCATACAAACTTGACACACATCCGCTGGGAACACACGACAAGGCACCTCAAATCTCGATCACCGCCCCAGACCGTTCAGTGTTAGCTTCTCATGACTGTCTGCCTTGTGACGATGGCAAATGAACTGTTTGCAAAAGAACATTGATGAGATACAGTGTTCAATGGCCCCTGCACAAGGATGACACGCTTTCCCGGAGTGGTAGACCTATGGGTCTCAATATTTATGCTTTTTGCTAGAAGAAACAGCCCAGAGACCCCTAATTGAGGTCAGAAAACCTTCTGTCTGTTGCTCTGCCGTGTACAAAAGCCTCAAGGACTCTGATCTTGTTGCCCTCAAGTTTTCTTGAATTCTCTGGAACTGTTACAAACAGGATAAATATTGACACCCGTAGGTCTACCACTCCGGAAAAGCCTTGTGCAGTGCAGGGGCTATCCTAGCCTTCTCTGTATCGTTCTGACAATATTAATCACAAAATTACTGCTTGTTCTAGTGCCTCGGATCCTGTTGTCCCTTACTTGGGCTGCACAAAGCTACTAAGCTACCTTTGACAATGGTGCTGGTTTAAGAGCCAAGCATTCTCATTGTTTCAAATAACTACTCAGGATCACCAGCCTGTGTCTTGATTTGAAAAGCAGATGAGATTTTGCTCTTATTTTGCTTCACAATAGCTTCTGACCAACACAGAACTCTTTCTGAAACTTTTGCAACAGAAACTCAACATGCAAAAAAAAAATTAGATCTACCACTCTGGAAACATATTGGATCTACAGTTGCTATTGACAGCTGCTGGGCACTTTCATAATATAATTACAAGTTGCCTCACACCAATTATCTCGCTTGTTGCACCGTCCCACAAGCCGAGACATTGTAGCAGAGGGCATCAGTGCATACACAGAGGAAATGACAAAAGTGTGATTTACTGCAAGAAGTGGTGCTCCTGAAACCCTTACCTAAAGGTAGCAAAAGATAATAATAATACTGCATCTCTTTTGAACACTGTCATCATCTGCAAGTTTCCAGTCAATGTGTGCTCCTTCATCCTCTGGAAATCCACCTCAGAGTCCAAGACAGGGAGATAACAAGAAGAGTGTGTGAAGGCAATATGGGGGGTTACACTGACCATGCATCAGCTTCCAATGTTCCATATGCATCTACACCTCCTGTTGTCCACCCCATGCTCCTCCTGTTCAAACCCCTCTGAAATCTCTCAAGTATTCTGTCGGGTCTATGACCACTCCCATTTCTGAACACCTCAACTCTGAATTCAATGTTGTAGAGAAAATTGCAGGTATCCATACTGCATGTAGATTCATTACCAGTCTGTCACGACAATTCAAAGTGGCAAGCACTTTGCTGTAGACAGACTGGTACAACTCGGACAAAATGATTGGTCTGGGCCTGAGTTTGAAATCTTTGGCAGGTACCAATGATCGGCACTGGTGACCTTGGTCCAGTTATTAACTTTCCCAATTAATCTGAGCACAGATATACCATTCCTCAAGGTCATAAATCAAAATTCTGAAGGGGCAGAGATGTGGTCTAATGTTTGTCCTGACCTTCAACTTGGATGGAGGAAAAATATGAAGATTTGATTGAGCCTGGTACAGGGGAGAAGGAAGAATTTCAAACTCAGGGCCAGCCCAAGTGATTGAGCTGAGAAGTACCAGTCTGCCTACAGCAAAGTGCTCACCACTTAGAATTGCCATATTTAGGACAGACTGATAACAAGTCTACACTGAATTCACCTGACCACTGTCTGGGTTTATCCCAGCTTCTAGTACTGTACGTTGACTGCTATTGTAGTTGTATCCAATGGTAAATTAGACCATCTGAATTATCATAGCCAGTTCCCATCCTGCAACACCAGATGCACTTTCATTGGAGTCCTGATTAGTAGCATGCACACTGAAAAATAAGGGCTTCCAGTTATAAGCAAGGGACCGAGTGCTCCTCCTTTTTTCTTACTGTTAAGTTTGCATGACGGTCTTTCCCAGTTCATCCCACTGTGTACTTCAGACCAAATTTTCCTTCAGCAGAGACTTGATATATTGATCTGAGCTCTAGTTAGTGGCTCTGCCGCAAAGCACACTACCATTGTTATTGGACTAAGGCTCAGGATTTACCGTTGATCTATGAAGCGGGCCACACAATGTCGCAACTGTTTACTCGGTCCGGACCCGTGGTCTTTGATCCATTGGACATTTCACTTTTCAGAGCCGGGTGTTGCATATGCCATAAAAACAGAGAGACAGAGGGTGAGATGAGTAAATCAAGCGGACAACTTGACCTACTTATTCGATTCCGCAATTTTGGCGGATCTCTGTCACCAAGGAAATTGCCCGACGGGTGAAAATGATTTCGAGTAACATAATCACAATACGACTTAGCAAGCGAAGACCTATCACACTGAAGAATCCTTACCTTTTCGCTGTACCCACATAGAACACCGTCTGTGGGTGTGAAGATCCCATTGGCATAGTGGTGATCGAGCAGGGAATCTCCTGTTACACCCGCGCTCGTATATTAAATGGTGAAGCTCAAGAAATTTCGTGGCCTCTGGTATAGGTCGAAGGGTACAGCACTGAGCCAAAGACGGCAGGTGTTGTATCTGTGAAAAATGCATAGAAAAATTCAAAAAGTGACCAAACAGGCGGGTGGTGGATTATCTGGGCTGGCCTCTGAATTAGTCACGCATGGATCATAATGGCCTTTTCGGTCGGTGGGCATATACACTAAGTAATCGGGGAATACGTCCTAGTCCAGCTCCTGTCTTCGCGGATGTTTTGGCCGCAATTTGAATACGGCCTAGGCCCATAGGTGATGTGTGAGAATACTCGATAGACGCTCTGATTCACCAGGTTCGTGACATACATAGTCATGTTTTTGCTCTGGGAAGCACCACCAGTCGACGAAATCGGAGGGGCCAAGTTGGGGGGCTGAAATTCGATGTCAAGTCGTGGTCCGGATCCCGACTCGACCGACATCCAACTCGGTGCCCCATCTCTTTTTGTGCCTCAACTTAACGTGAAGTTGGGGTCACAAGTTGGGGCACAAAATCTAATTATGAAACACCCTAATGAATGGAGAACACGCAGATGCAGGACTGCGCCAAGTTGATACCTGGAGACAAGGAGGTTCCAAGGCGGCTCCAACCAGGTGATGATGGACCCTGGCCTCGGACCAGGGAGACTGGGAAGCGATCAATCCCGGTGACCAGTTCAGCAACTTGAATTGAGGCTAACAGTGGTGAGATGCTGAGATACTACTAGAATAGAAATTGAAGCGCCCAAAAGAGACGCCGTTCCCACGTGGCTTGCACTGCCCCTTGTTTGTCCTTGTGGTTCTGCAACTCGCTTCCGACGTCCACCACAGATGGCAAGTGGAATCTTCGATCTTCTCGTTCCCTGAGCCTTGAACTCCCTCAAACAGGCTCGCAATGCGGAAAAGGCTCAATCCATGCTTTATCGCTTCCGAGAAGCACAGGCCGGCGAGCTTGGACTCGCAGTGCGCTCTGATCGTCGACCGCGCATGGCTAGTGCGTGCAAGAGTCTGCGGGACTGTGAGCGGTGGAGAGGGGAATTGTTGCGGGAAATCAGCAGGAAAGTAGCCAAAATCCAGGACGGTATGTCTCTGTATCCTCTGTTGGTTAGATGTTAAACGCTGACTCTGGAACGAATTTAGCTGGGCTAGGCGATTACGAAGTACGCGATCTCAACGATGAGATCAATAAGCTCATGCGGGAAAAAAGGCATTGGGAGAATCAGCTAGTCGCGCTCGGGGGTGCGAATTACAGGAGGAACGTCGCGATGCTGGATGATGACGGAAAGGAAGTGCCTGGCACAAAGGGATACAAGCACGTCTTTGTCCATTTTCTCATATATTTCTGATTTCTGACCGATCCCATAGGTATTTTGGACGAGCCAAGGACCTGCCGGGCGTCCGAGAGCTATTCCAAAGTCGCAAGAAGGACGAGGACGAAGATAATCGCGCCCTGACATACTACAAGAAGTTCATGGCGCAGTCCCCGCCGTATTACGGCGACCTTGACGACAATGACACGATTCTCCTCCAGTCTGAAGGCGACGCTGAAAATGAAGGTGCGCCAATCTCGCATTGATTGACTAGAGACTGATATGATGTTCAGCTTGGGCGGACGCTTGTGCGCATCTCAGAGTGGTGCTGGATCTCCCCGTCGACTGCCCGATGCCTAGTATTCCAAGGAACACGACTGCGGCGACTGACAGCATGGAACGCAGAGCGGATGACGACGCTGGTATACGTTCTTCTGAGGAGGTCAGGCGGCCGAAAAACGACTCCGACTCATCGGAAACCCTAGCCCATGCCCACGCAGCGTCGTCCTATATCTCTTTTCTTTCTCCCGAGATCTTGCTCCCTCCTAAACTGCCAACGCACGACGAAATGCAAGCCGTATTACTAGGGCTGCAGAAGAAGGCTCTGGTGGAAGAGTATTTCGGCGCCGGGGAGTCCTAAAACGATGTACATCTGGAATTCTCACGTTTGCATATGTATGCGATAGCTTTGCTTATACATTCGCGTGTTGATTCTTGCCGGAGACGCTCGATGAGACCCTCGCTGCAAACCATCGGGGCCATGCCTCGCTTCCGTTCGACTTCGACCGCCGCCGCCCGTCACTACTGTCCATCTCAACCCTCAAGGCTCGGCTACAATGCTCTTCAGCGTGACATCGTCGCGGGAGTTCCTCTGGCATTCAGACCAACGCAGCGGGATGTGTCCGTTTTCACGCAACTGGCAGCCACTCCCGCGCATCCTGATTTCCGTTCCTGCTTTCCGGCTCTGCTCGTACCGCGTCCTTACACGATCGCGGCCATCTCGGCGTCTGCAGAATCGCCGGGGAAATGTTAAGAGGCCGCTCAGGGGTGTGGATTTCCCCTACGCCACAATTTACCGGCATGCCATTGACTTTTAACCCTCAGACGGCCTGTCATCGCCAGCGCCGCTGCTTGTACTCCGGATTTCCACGCGGAAGTGCGGCGTGCGCCAAGCAGAGCCCCGATTCGAGAATAGGGCCCGATTGTTTCGGGACGATTCGTCGCACTCTCGAGGTCCTGCACCCAGCCATCGGCATACATCCTTCAATCGTGCTCGCGTCGGGAGCACCAACGCGTCCGGGGAATCTTTGTCTGTCCACGCCCGTGGGTCGTTTCAGCCTGCTGAGCGTTTCAACTCCTCGATCTTTCTCATATTCTGGGTGGTGTGCGCTCCACCGCACTCTTATTCGGCCCCGTGCAGCCGCAGATCCACGCCTGGTACCGAGAAGACCCGGCGGCAGCTTGAATCGCTTATTCCAAATTCAGGGCATGCGCGCACTCCGTGTTCTCAGGACGTTCTTGTTGACCTTATCTTGATATGCGCAAGTGCCTCGCGCGAGCGCTATATTCCCACCTCCACCTTCACTTAGTCTCCCGGTTCCCCCGCGGCGATCTAGGATGCGCGATATTACGACTACCTGTCGTTCAACATTCCCGCCGCCGCTGTATTTGATCAGTTTGACCCTCTGCGACAGTCTTAGAGCGCGATTTGCGGTTGATCGCATCCTCTCCGAGCGTCCGGCGTCTGTACCTCTAGGCCGAGCCAGGTAAATTCGTGGATCCATCACGATGCATTTGAAGCAATCGGGTTGGTATATTCCCTGAGACGTCGGCTAAATTCAGATCACAGCTACTTACGGTATCCGGCACGGCTCGATGTCTCGGCAGAAATGCAAAGTCTCAAACAAGGAAATTCCGAATCCCTTAAATACAGGGTTCCAATTTCATTGCTCCTCCATCCTCCCTCTTCCAGCATTTTCCTCGGTGTCCCCTCCAATGAATTCCTACTCCTGCCCAAATGAATCGGCGCTCCTCATCACCCACCACGAGTTCTGCAAGCCGACCCCCAAGTTCCCTCTTGGGCTCGTGTCGGAATCGTACCGCCCGTATCTGGAATTAATCCGAATCGAAAAGGCAAGCTAATCGCCCTGGTCGTCCGCCATGCTGCCTCTGACCAGCCCCCAGCCGACGGGCACAATCCTGATGTTTTGGCCATTCGGTGTGTCGCTCAGTCACTCTGAGCCCTGCTAAAATTAATGTGGTACTAGCCTGGGGTCTCACCATGGCGGCATATGCAACGAGCCTCACGCCGGGTGTCTATGCGCTCAACTTGGCAAAAGCGCTCGTGGGCGCCTTCATCCTCCGTAGTTCTGCCTGCACCATAAATGACATATTCGACCGCAAGGTGGATGCCGGTGTCGGTAATCATCTCCGTGTATCCTCCCGCCTTTTCGACTAACTGCGTTTCAGACAGGACTCGAAATCGGCCCCTCCCGAGCGGCCGTATTTCCGTTCTGGCGGCCACCGTGTATCTCATTTTTCAGTACGCTTTGGGCGTGGCCTTTTTCTACTTGTCCGAGGACGGTGCAGCGTGCGCCGATTCGTCTTATGGTTCACGTCTGCAGGCTACTGACTGTCCTGCGTAGATTTGGGGTCGCGCTATTCCAGCTCATCCCATTGTGAGTGCTCTTCGTCGTCGGTCCTTTTGATGCTGACAGGATCTAGATTCGCTATATATCCCCTTCTCAAACGGGTAACCCACTGGCCCCAGGCCTGGCTAGGCCTCGCGATGAACTTTGGCTTCGTTACTGCCTGGATTTCGGTCTCGAGTACAGTCAATTATCCCATGCTTTCGATGGCGATGGCCAGTTGTTGGTGGTGAGTCTAACAACAAGAGTCTGACATGTATCATCATCGCCGTGTATTCACTATTTCCTGTAGTTGGACGATGTTATATGGTTTGTCCCGACATAACGAGCGCTGCATATTGGAGCTGAATTCATGCAGACACAGTATATGCCTGTCAAGATATTAAGGATGACGTCAACATGGGGGTGCGCTCCACCGCCATCCTTTTCGGCACATGGATCAGACCTCTGCTCATAACTTGCGGCCTCGCATTCGCGATGACGCTTGCCGTGGCGGGGCACCTCAATAACCAGGGCGCTCCATTTTTCATCATTTCCGTGGGAGGAACCTTCATCCACCTCGTGTGGCAATTCACGACCGTCGACCTCGATGTACCCAAGAGCTGCGGGAGTAAGCCCTGCTCTTCGTGACCGTACCGTACCTTTCATCTATCATTCGCCCATAGTGAATTTCATCCGTAACGGACAACTAGGCTGGATCATCTGGGGTGGACTGGCCCTCGACTACATCTTTTCACTCTGTGAAACTGCCACGGTTTAAGACTGGCCGTGGATTCTGCAATATACCTACACACGCGTACCAAAATAACTAATCGGGCTCGAAACTTATTATTGTGGTAATATTGTTATTTATGGTGTTCTCATACTAGTATTTATTTGGTCTAGACTGTCGATGAAATACATGTGTTTAAACGAAACGGGTTCGTTCGGCGTGGTCGTTACTGGGCATCCTCCCCACCTCACTTGCGTGGCCGCTTTTGTCGGTTCCGCCCTGAAATTAGACCGAAAGTCTGAACAGAACCGCCGGAATGGCTTCCCGACTTCAGGCGAATCGTTACAATCCAGAGAGTAACCCTGCTTATTAGTAGCGAATTCAGAGAACTTTCAGCGCCGATTCACAGGGACTCGAAGAAGTGCAGGAGGTTGGACTTGCTGCCGCAAATTCACCGCCAGAAGCAGCTCATGTACCGATACGTAAATGCGCGTTTCGTGTAATACGATACATCTATGGTTGAGAAGCGAGCCAACCAGGAAAGAACAGCATGAGATATAATACATATACATTGCGTTAATTTATCGTCCCCCGAAAATCAAAATGTGTCCGCCCAAGCACGCATGTCAACGCCGTTCTGCCGCGAGTATAATATCCAAGCCATCTCCTGCGAAGATTAGTTAATGGGCGGAGCACGCGAAAATTAAAAGAAACTATGCACAAATAATTGTGCCGGCGTCGACCGGGCGTCTGGATCCTTCTGGAGGCACGCATTGACAAAGTCTTCCGGATCCTGCCCGAACTTGCCCGAGGGCAGCCGCGGCGAGGGCTCGTTGACGATCTGGTGCATAAGCTCGATGATACTCATCGTCATGCCCCCACCGTGGAGGCTCACGCCCTTGCTCCGCCGCCGCGCGCGGCGCTTGCTCGTCGCGCTCATGGGAACCTGCAGCGAGTCGCGATGATTTGATGGGGTGTTGGGCTCGCGCTCGAGATCGGAGTCGTCCGAGTCGGAAAACGAGTCGGAGAAGGGGAATTGGCCGACGGAGAGTTCGAGGAGGGTGATTCCCAGGGACCAGATGTCGGACTTGACAGAGTATGTCGCGCCCTGTATGCGCTCCGGCTGCCGAGACATATGACGATGAAAACGGGAGGAAATATTGTATACTCACGCTCATATATATGGACGTCCCCACAAAGGTGTTTGCGATCGAGTTGATGAGTTCACCAGAGACGCCAAAATCGCACAGCTTGATGTCTCCCGCGCTGTTGCACAAGATATTGGAGGGCTTGATGTCTGGTCCGCATTAATGAATTGAAACCACGAAGGAGCAACAAACTGACCGCGATGGATGATGCGGTGCACGTCGTATAGATATCTCAGCCCCTCCAGCACCGCGACGGCCACCTTGCCAACAACTTTGATGTCGATAGCCCCAATCCGCTTGTAAATCCCGTCGAACGACCCCTTGTCCATAAACTCCATGCAGATGCAGATGTTGGGCTCGGCGAGATAGGCGCCGTAGGAGGATATTATGTAGGGCGAGTCGCAGTCGTGCATGATCTGCAGCTCGAGGAGGATCTTCTTTCGTTCGGCGGGTTTAGCATCGATCAGGACAATCTGGGCGCGTCTCGGTCATCAGCGGCATGCGCTGGCACACTTTGACACGCGCGCAACGCACCTTTTTCGCCATAATCGTCCCCGTCGGTACGTGCTGCACCTTCATCACACTGCCCCCGTTCCCCTGCCCCAGCTCCTGCAGGTTTGTAAAGTCGTCGTTCTTGAGGTCAAACTCCTTGTACTCCGGCTTTGTTTCTAACGAAGCGATGGTGCTGGAGAGCGACGCCTGGAGGGAGGTCGACTGGGGCGGGGACAGCAAATCAGGGGGCGCCAGCGAGTGCCCGTTCGCGTCAGGATGCTCCCGGAGAGGTGGCGGTCGTTGTCGCGGCCCCACAGGCGCTACTCGTGTCGGGACCGGTTCACCATCGTTGGGGCCAAGGGACGCGGCGGGGAGCTGGAGGTCCCTGAAGTTGCGCTTTTTGCGGATTGACATGGAAGGATTAAGGAAAGTGATTTAAGCGCTGCCGTTGGTAGGGAGACGAATATGGGATTTGTAAGCGCGCCGTTTTTGTCTCGGAGACTTTCCCTATTTGGGCAGAATAATCGCCGAATCAGCGATGGACCGCCGGCGCTAGAAGCGATCTGTTTGGGGAAATTCCGAAAGTATGGGGAATGGAAGACAGCCAGCCTGAACCTCGGTTCCCATATTTGACACTGGCCATTGTAGCTACTGTTGAAAAAAGAGAAAACTGTCTGGTTCCCGACGACTTTCGTGATGTGCTGGCTTGGCCTGGCCCGGAAACCATGGCTTGGGCTTCACGAATCTCAAGCCCGAGCCCAGGCCAGAAAAGCCTGGCCTGGCCGCCCTGGCTTGAGCCATGGCTTGAACTGAGATGACCGAAGGGTGATTTTCCGAGCTGTGTAAGACTTATACATGCCATATCAGTGATTCTTCATGATTAGGAGGTTGAAAGGAACACTTCTCGGGCTTTGGCCATAATGGCACAATTCAACTCAATATTCCAAAAGCGGACATCCTGATTCAAAGCTCTCGGTTGAAATGATAATTTCTGATGGGTTTCAAACTAGCAAAGAAGTATTATTTTCATTGGATGGCATTCAGACTACTTTCCAGCTTCACACACCTTCGTGACAAGAAAATGAAGCTCTGGTAGGATAAATTTATTATGGCTGGAGTCCCACACTATGGTCCCTGTGTATAATGGCATTTCCTCCCTGGACAACTTACCCGGCATTAACTAGATTTATCTGGTAGACCCAGCAGATGATCTTTGGAATGCTTCTGCAGACTGAATTTCATTATCCCAAATGTTCAAAAAAAAAAAAAGAAAGAAAGAAAGAAAGCTCTGGCTTGCCTGGCCTGACCTGGATTAGGAAATCTCGGGCCAGAAGCCCAAGCCAGCTCAAGCCAGAGGTGTGGCTTGGCCTAGCTTGACAAAACCCTGGCTTGAAAACAGGCTAAGCACATCACTAGTTCCCGTTGGGTTCCCGAAGAAGTCGTGGGGGACGAAGGAAAGAAATGGAGTGAGGTTCAGCTTGAATTCATGCTCATCACTATATCTGACCCCAGTAGGACACATTATATGGTGCTTCCAAGCCAGACTCGCCAAAAACATCACCCGCAGATCACATTTCGAATTAGTGCAACATTAGGGTCCTTCACAGTAGCCCTTTTTGCGCTCCTTTTTTTCTCCTTTTTGGCATTCCCTTCGTTTTTCACCCGGTTTTTTTTTTCCCTTTTCAGTCTAGCTATGTAAAAAGGTGTGAAGAGGGGAGAAACATCGTGTCTAGGTGCACAAACCATTGAAAACCAGAGAAAAGGGGGAGCAAAAAGGGAAGAAAAAAGGGCTACTGTGAAACCCTCATCGTGACTCCCTTTTTTCATCTCCTTTTTGGCTTTCTTTTTTCTTCCTTTCGTCCAAATTGGCATGTAGAATGCCATTCTTTTTGCAGTTGTCGCCTTTTTACACTTCTAAACCCAAAAGGGAAAAAAAAACACAAGAAAAACGGAATGCCAAAAAGGAGAAAAAAATGGGCTGCTCCCTTTTTCGTCTCCTTTTTTTGCTTCCTTTTTGCTTTCTTGTCTTCAAGTTATGCACAATGAGCCCAGTTATCATTCCCATACTGTGAGAGATGTCTAAAGAGCACCTCTAGTTCTTTTGACCCTTCATTGTGTTTGATGTTTGAATCAGAGTCTCAAATCTGATGTAGGCTGGCGACCAAAGGTCCACCTTGATTGAGCTCTGATGGTTCAGACAGTGACTCAGAACAGACCTACTACCAACAGGGACAAGGCACAGCACAAAAGTGAAAAAGGAGTACAAAAAGGAATTGAAAAAGGAGAGCAAAATGGAAGTGAAAAAGGACAACTGTGAACCCTATTGACTGTCGAAAAGGGTGTTCGGTGAAATCAAATTGCTGATTGTGAGAGACCTCGATGAACGACCTGGCGATTGTTCTCAAAATTCCAGTACCATATGTTCACTCCATTAGAGTTCGAGGTGAATGAAAGACGTTTATTTCCTGGTGCGTATGTACTAGGGCTCCAACCGTTTCCGTTTTTAAACGGTATTTTTAACCGTTTAGTTTGAGAGGCTTGGCAAACTGTAAACAGATGGTAAACAAACGGTTCAAACGGTACCATTTCTCATAACCTTTCTGCCATATTTTCCACATATATGAGGGTCAGGTGCATTTCTACTCGCAACCAAATCATTCCACCACTGCTCATGCCAAATTTTCTATTGCGGCATAGGCCCATGCCGACACACTGTCACACATCAGTTGTGACCAGATGTTACCAGATATCACGCGTTCTCTACAGCTCCATCCAATTTCCGCTTCCCTGGGCACAAAAACACTAATTGAGGCGGGAACTACCTGTGTTGGACTTGGTTTCCTCTCTACACAGTCCAGCAGTCCTTATTCTCCCAGTAAGCAAATTTTACCGTTTAAAACTGTTTCAAACGGTTTGTAAACGTTTACGTACCGTTTACCGTTTAGTTTGACGCCTCCATCAAACGAAAACTAAACGGTTGGAGCCCTAGTATGTACTTTATTCCCGGTCCCGTTCACCGTCGTGCACGGACTCATGATGTCAGGATATCTGCACATTTTAGGATGTTATTCCGGATTTTTCATTTCTTTGCCTTGTTACGCTACGTGCGATCCAAGGAAAATCTGCTTCCACACTTTGACTTTATTCCCTTTCTTGTTCACGGGGGAAACATATGAATCGCATGTATGTGTTGAAATTTCACCATGTAGGAGCTTGTCTCGTGGCGGGCACACCATCCGCAAGATCCGGACCGTGCGCACTCCATAGCCTCAAGATGCGAGTCGGTTACCGGCCTCAGCGACGTAACAAAGAGAAGTAGACAGTCTGGAACAATCAGGAGGACGTGGGATATATCAAGAAATTTCACAGAAAAAATGGGGGAGAGCTTGTGAACGTGCCCGCCGGAAGGAATCGGGATACGCAGAATGTTCGGAGCTTGTTCGGAGCTGGCCGGGTTGGTATACCGATTTGATCGGACACAGTTTATGCTTGTTTATTTCTCCTCTTTCCAAGCACCACCGTTTCACGCGTCGTTCTTCTCGAGTTCGCCCCACATCCACCTGTTACACTCCTCGAAACCATATAATGGGGTTCGGTGACTCTCCCAAGTCGCCCCCGTTCGCGGAAGACCGGCGTGGTGCGTCTTGACCTTCTTACCTTTGTCCCACTCATGTGGAGTGGCATCTAGGCTGGAATGCCGCCTGGGAGCGCGATCTGGCGACGGTGTTCGGCTCCGGCGTGGAGATATCGCCCGTCAGTCGCCGACCGATCACCAGTATCATCTCGGGCTTGCCTACACAATACTATGACATGCTACTCGCGGATGGGCCTGTCGCGAATTTGCAATCGATGGTGTTTCAAATCTGTGTTCTCCAGCGCGACCTCACGCGCAAGTCCGCCCGGGCATTCGCTGAAGATGACTTTGAGGCGAAATGGACGAAGCAGTATTCCGTCGAGCAGCGCGAAGATTTTATTCTGGAGGGGACTTCAAGGGTACAGTCAAAGAGGTGACGGCGAATCGGAAGGACGGCGAGCGCCACTGCACGTCGTGCGGGCTCCCCGCTGGTGTCGCAACGCTCTCGGCCTGCCAGCGTTGCAAGGCTATCGATCGACTGGTTTTTTATTGTTCCAAGTTCGTCCCGCTCCTATCTCTATTATATCAAGTATCCGATCGTCATGTCAAGGAAATGCCAGACAGCCGACTGGAAAACAGGTAAACCGCCGCACAAAACCATCTGCGGGAAAAAGGGCGCAATCGCCGAATCGTTCCTCGCACCCAAATCCGCCGTCCCTGCCGCCGAAGAAGAAGACGACGGCTTCCCCCCGCCCAATCCCGGGTACAAGCGCTCGCCCGCGTTGCTCCACCAGCTCAAGCTCCTCAAGGAGAACCCGCAGGTGGACTACGTGCTCGTGCGGCCGTACCCGTACGAGGACCACGGTGTCATGCTGCAGGACGCGATGGGCGGCATGTTCTTCAAGCTGTGCATGCGGCGCGCGGTGTGCGGCCATTCGCCCAGGCAGGTGGGTATGATGTTCAAGCAGCTCGAGCCGAGTGCAGCGAGGGCAAAGGGCTTTGGGGTCGAGAAGCTCAAGAAGCAGCTGTTCAAGGAGTATGGTGTGGACGTCGATGCGGAGGAGTAGAGGGGTAATTCCCATTTCCGGACGATGAAATGCCTCTTTTGGCGATGACTGGAGTCCTTCGGTAGTCTATCGCGTGCCGAACATTGTTTCTTGTGTGTTTCCCATGTCCCAATCTTTCTTTCCAACGCGGAGTAGCGAACCGCTAATGACGGAAGCCATTTTCTTGACGAAACAACCCTGGTCCGGTTGGTACAACAGCAAGTTCCCTGGATCAGGTAAGAAATCTGATTTCGTTGATTCTTTCAAGTTGTCCGTGCGTGGTAACCCTGGCGCGAATAATACCTCACGTGATCCCATTACCGTTCTCATTCCAACGACTACCACTCTTGGCCAGCGCAGGCCTTTGCATTGCTGAGACACTGTTCCCGTATTCAGCTCAATTTCCTATTGCGGCCCTACCTCGCGGAAAGGCCCTCTTCCAACACGAACCATGCGCTCTGTCGTACCGATGTTGTGTTAGCGAAACCGCGGCCGGATAGTCTCGATGTTCTACGTAAGTATGGTTCCCTGAATTAATATCCCTTGTGCGGTGAAATTTAGTCGACGTCCTGATCCTAAGAATGGATCGGCTTGGGCTTGATTGCGAGTTCACGCCTTGACAAAAATGATTCATGCTACGGTCGACGCCAGCAACGTCGACCAGCGTCCCATTCTCCGCATTCAACCACCTCCTCATAGGCCCAGTGCGCTCTGCAACGACTTCACCTGCGTGTCCCCGAGCGTTTTGAGCGCCGCGATATCAATGGTATTGTTTCCGACACCACTCGGTACCTGTTCTCCAAACACAATATCTGCGCGCACCATCAGTCGGCTCGAAGGAAGACAAGACAAGGAGCGGAATGCTTACATGCTACATCGGCCGCGTCATGTCCTTGTGCACCATTGATCGTGGCGTTGGGGAAACAGGTCTGGCCCACAAGTATTGATGCCTCGCCGATGGCTTCCGGGGTGTCACCACTGGAGAAACGATACCGCGTCAAACTACATCGGGTGGCAAATAAAAATAAAAAGCATTCTTTTGATCGCCATAGATTCCATAATACATCTTCCCGTCACAAATAATTGCCCCCAGCGCGTTTGGCATGAGAATGTTCTGGTTTTGCTCGGTAAATGTCTCGGGTATCACGAAATACGGAACTTTCGAGGCGTCGAGCGCGCCGAAAGAGGTCAGGGATTGACCATCGGGGTTTCCCTGGGTAATCATTTGATCAGCGAATAATCGGGCAGCGCTGTGTATAGCCGTACGGCGCAGTTCTCCTACATGCCATGCGAGCGTAAATCTCAAGCAGGTAGAGAGGAAGGGAATATACGCACATCCGGCCCATCACAATCTATGTCCATGTCGGCGATGAAGTGGAACGCCGAAACAGCTCCCGCCGAAGCACGGGAATCCAGATCACTTGAGTTCGAGGGTGCACTGGAGTTTGATTGGGTGCTGGACCCATTCGCACTGCCACTACCAAGGGTCAACCAGTCGCCGTAAATCTGCACCTGGGTTGCGTCTGAATCGGTGGAGGTCGGGTAGCTGCCTGCCGGGAGCGGCGACCCCTTCGCGGATTGGGCGGCGGCGTAGATGCCCGCCACGTTAATGGAGGGGTCGGCGGCGAAGGACACGCCCGAGCTGTTGCTGTCGGGGGAACTGTCTATCGTGGAATTCGAACCGGAACCGGTGTCGGTGGAATTCGAATCAGTACCAGCGGAAGTGAAAAGTGAACGTGAAGCGCTCGGCGTTCTCTTCGGGACCAGAGGGGCTCCGAGCGCCAAGTGGGTCGCGACGAGGGGGATGATTGCACTGTAGGCTGCGAGTCTCATTCTGTTCGATGTTGAAGATTGGCAAGGGCGTCGTAAACCGTGGACCGCGAAGCACCCAGTGCGAGGTGGAGATCGGCTGTTGGGGGAAGAAGGAGAAGACCAGCTTGTGGTATGCCGACACCCAAGGTGGCTTATATGCGAGGGACTGCCTCGGTCCCTGCGCCGCAGGCAACATACCACGCCAAGCAGAAGAGAATGTATTCAGTCGTCAATTTCCCACGGCGAAGTCTGCATTTGGGCTCGGATGGGGAGATAGCCCCACCGGCTTGTCGCCTAAATTCGGCGTTCCTATCCAGCATGAACCGCACGTCGGAGAGGGCCGCAGGGGGTAGGATCTAGCACTTAGGAAGGATTCCTCAAGTTTCAGTCAATGTCCGTCAAACTAAAATTGCTGCAGTTCCCCAGTGACCAGGTCAACTAGATGCGTTTCCTCCGGCCGTGGAAGGAAAATTGAGTGATATTGATCAACAGAAGATCGACGCCCCAATCGATCAGCTAGTGTATTTGATGACTAGGTAGGCGAATTGAACGAATTTGGATGGGCCAAAAATTCCGCAACTCAGAGGCCATACATATGCTGCCATTCTCATTGATGGTCGTCCTTGCGTGGAAGGCAAGGTGCTGCAATAATCCCGGCGATCAAGTGGGACGACTAAATCAACCGCATTGGGCAAAATCGAGGCCCCCGGAACATACGGTCAGTCATGGCGATCGTTCATCGCCACATCCATATCCATCATCAGCCACCGTGATGTGCGGAGATTCACGACGATGGAGGGGAGGTGGAATGGATATCTGTGTACGTGAGAGGCAAAATTCGTCTTTGAACAGATGGACGGCTTTGTGTTGCAATTGATTCTATCGCCATCCAACTTATTTCCGTCGTCCTCTTTTTCTCTCCTGTCACTGTGTTTCCTCGACACCGGTTCGCCCGTAGCTCCTCAGAAATAAGGGTATAACACTGCGCTTAGGGATGAACTGGGTCGGTTTGGGTGAGTCTAGGCCATGTCGGGCTGTGCTGTGCTCCCTAGACATGGCCCAGAGTCACCCGTCCTTATCCGAGTCTAGGAGGTGACATGTCCTTCGGTCCTCCATCAATACCAAATTTGAATCTGGCCTGCCATTTCAATAGAAATGTCCGCTCACCCGTGTGGGTTGACACTTTGTTTTCCAAAGGGCTCCTCATCTGAGCCAGTTTGGATTATCGTAACATCACCTTCCTTGCACAACAGGCATACCGCTGCAATGAACGCGTCCTGGCGCGTCTGGCGCATTTAAAACATAGCACACGTGACCGTGTTGGCCTTATCTCCACGGCTTATCATCCCGATCAGAACCACGTTGATTCATGAAAATTTTGACGGAATCGACTCGGATATAATCGTGAGCCACGGCATATCGGGCCCCTCTAGGCCCACACCTCTCTGCGCCCACCATGTCGGCCAGCGTGCATGAGCAGCCCAGCGAGACCCATCCTCCCAAAGCTGGCAGGATATCACGACTCAAGAAAAAGGTTACGACACGCGATGGATGGCTCGGCGACTACGACTATGCGTGGTGAGTCGACATGCTCCCAGGGGGCCTTGAATCCCGACCTCCAGGCTTTTAGGCTCTGTGCACCCAGTTTGCCGTTTGGAAACCACAAGAAATCGAGACCGCCGCCGTTCTATGCGCTTGATGCGGACCTCCCGCTCGTCCTTGCTATGACGAGTGGCCTCCAGCATGCGCTGGCGATGCTTGCGGGGTTGATCACACCGCCCATCATCTTTGCGTCTGCGCTGAGTCTGGACAGCGAGACGTCGGCGTACATGATTTCCGCATCACTGATCGGATGTGGTGTGTCACTGCTCGAATTCCTCTTCTGGGCCTCGCAAGACTAAGTGGTCTACACAGGAATCCTCAGTCTCGTGCAGATGTCTAGGTTCCCTCTTTTCGGAGGGTACTATCTGGGTACAGGGCTGCTGAGTGTGGTTGGGACGAGTTTTGCAACGCTGAGCACGGCCGACGCTGTGAGTCTCAATCTGCCTATGGTCGACTTCTAATCGTCCATGAGATACCAGATCTTCAATTCAATGTATAATGACGGGACTTGTCCTTCCACGACCGCGGCGGACGGTACGATCACACGAGGCGCGTGCCCGGATGCGTACGGGAAAGTTTTGGGTGTGTAGTTTCGGATCTGCTTCAGTCATTGAGCCAACGAATTCTAGGCACGTCCCTGATATGCTCCTTCCTGGAAATGGGCATGTCTTTCATGCCGTCACGAGTCCTGCAACGAATTTTTCCGCCACTCGTCACGGGTAGGATTTCATGGCATTGTCTTTCTCGCGCGTTAATACCACTTTCACAGGCACTGTAATCCTGCTCATCGGCGCATCCTTAATCGGAAGCTCGGGGATTCTCAACTGGGGTGGTGGGTCAAACGGCTGCCAGGACTTCCCCACGAGTGGCATCTTTCAGCTCTGTCCGACAACACTTGCACCGCGGCCACTACCGCAAGTCCATCAGCCCTCCCTGTTTCGATGCTAACCAGAATATTAGGTGGGCTTCCCCGGAGTTCATCGGCCTCGGGTTCTTGTCCTTCATCAGCATCATCATCACGGAACTGTTTGGGTCGCCCTTCCTCAAGAACATTAGTATCATCGTCGGGCTCGTCGTTGGCTGCATCGTGGCGGGCGCCGCAGGCTACATCGATAACAGCAGCATCAAGACCGCGCCCGCGATTACGTTCCTGTGGTACGTCCAATCTTCCAAACGCGACGAAGTGAGCTGATCTTCCGTCGGTAGGGTGAAGACGTTCAAGATCGGCGTGTATCCTCCGGCCATTTTGCCCATGCTCGCTGTCTACGGTGAGTCCAATTCGTGCGCTTGACATTGGGCGTGCTTCTCAAGAAATCTTCAAGTATCGGTGGCCATGGAAGCAATCGGTGCGCAATCTCTCGATATCAGTCGGCTTCGGCGCTCACGATTATTTTCAAAGGCGATATTACCGCATCTGCCGAGGTATCCCGTCTGGAGGTTGACGGCCCTGAATTCGATTCGAGGATCCAGGGCGGGGTGCTGGTGGGGATCCCATATCCATCACATAGTTTTCCCACTGACGCTATTCTGCACAGAGCGACGGTGTCGGCGGCTTCCTCTCCGCCCTCTTCACCGTCACCCCGCTCTCCATCTTCGCCCAGGTACCCTCCCCATCCCGCCCGCCGCATCCCATCCCGCATACTGACCGCACCGCAGAACAACGGCGTCATCGCGATCACGCGCTGCGCGAACCGCGGCGCTGGCCGGTGGTGCTGCGCGTTCCTCATCCTCTTCGGCGTGCTGGGCAAGGTCGCCGGCGCGCTCCTCGCGATCCCGAACCCCGTCCTCGGCGGCGTGACGACGTTCCTCTTCGCGTCCGTCGCCGTCTCGGGCGCGCGCGTCCTCTCGTACGTCCCGTACGCGCGCCGCGACCGGTTCGTCCTCGCCGCGGCGCTGTCGTTCGGGCTCGGCGACCTCCTCGTGCCGGGCGTGTTCACGCACCTGTTCGATCGGGTGCGGAACCCGAATAGCGCGCTGCAGGGGCTGTTTGACTCGATCACGATTATCCTGAGCACGCCGTGTGAGTGGTGTTCTTTTTTGGTTTGTGGGAGGCGCGGCTTATGATGTATGCGGCAGTCCTGGCGGCGGGGATCGTGGCCGTTGTGCTGAACCTCATCTTGCCGCATGAGAGCGCGGACGTGGAGGAGGAGGACGGGGTGGAGCAGGTGGATGCAGAGTCGCAGATGCAGGAGGAGAAATGAGCGGAACGAATGAATATGAACAGATCTCACGACATGTAAGTATTGAGGTATTCCTCTTAGGAAGTCCTGGTCCTGCAACCCCATGAGAGCGGGCGGTGTTGACGAGTTGCGGTAGCCGTACGTGATTCAGAATTATGCAGTAGATAGTTATGGAATGACAGGACGTGGATGGTGTGGGTCGCAGATGCACGAAGAGAAATGAACGCAACGAATGAATATAGGCGAGAATTACAGACACGGCATGTATTGAGGCATTCCTCGGAGAGGACCTCTCCCGATGATTGCAATCCAAATGCATGGTTCAGCGACACGCATGATTGTGGGAGAAAAGAGAAAGAAATGGGTTCTCATAGACACTATTTTCCCAAAGTGGAACCCAACAGTGCGAGATTCGGATTTGGAAAATGATCTAGCACTGACAGATGAAGAACTAGAGTGCAACAAACAACCTATAGAAACAGAGCAAATAATGGTTTTCGACCCGTGTTTCGCACTTTCTGACATCGGGAGTGGTTTTCGCATTTTTGCATTTGAGGACTCACTCAATAGGGTGTTTCATAATTGGATTTTGAGCCCCAACTTACTGTATAATAATTAAAAAATCACTCACCCTGCTGAAAAATGAAAGAAACGACACAACCTCATTACAGGGCTGGAAAAATGTGCAGAGGTGTAGAGTACAACATTCACAAAAGCACAGGTTCAAGTAGCGTGTTGAAAAAAAAAAACAAAGGTTCATCAATTCATTATTCTGCCCATTTGTGGCAATGACGGGCGGGATCTACATGCCACTCCTCACAAACTTCATTGGTCTGCTATTAGGAGCGGCAGCAAAACTGGTGATGGCCACACTTTCAGAGTTCATCCTCATATCTGTTGGCCATCTATACACTCCCTGCTCTCGAATGTACCATCAGTCTGCCACTGAAGCAGTTCAACCAGGGAAGTGTACTATTGCCTGGTGGATGAATTAGATCAGAACCAATCCAAGATAGTCATTCCCACTGAGATGTACTGAGACCGCACAGTATTTTCAATGATTGGCACAGCTTGCTGTTAATCCTAGGTGGTGTTATCAGATTCAAACAAGTCCAAGTCGTGTTTTTTCAGTCGCATATCGTAAGTTGTGTTGCATCCAACAGGCAGAAGTTGTGTCGAAATTTGCAAACTTGTACTGAAGCTGTGCATTTTTTCATCCTGTTTTCAAATAATTATTATACACTATATGGCCCATACAACTTTTGATCCCAACTTTGCGCAAAGTTGGAGCACAAAATCGGTCGGATCTCAAAGTTGGATGTCAAATCGTGCATGAGGGCACGACTTGACATCCAACTTTGACCCCAACTTTGACTCCGACTTCGACTAATGGGCGCGGATCATATCAATCAATTTGATCCCTGACGACCTCAACTTCAGGAAGAAAACAGCTTGGGTGTTTCACAAACAAGCTCCCAACTTGTGCCCCAACTTTGCTCAAGTTGAGTCAAAGTTGGGGTCAAAGTTGGGGTGTAAGTTGGACACAAAATCTTAATTATGAAACACCCTAATGAAGTCCCTGCACAGTGAAATAAATTACCTGGCCCAGATCCCAAGTCTCATGACGGTATTTTTGCATGTGCATGGCGTGCGACCGGGTGAATTTGACCCAAATGTGAAAGTCACGATTAAGAGAGATACTGCTCAAGAAAGTGAGAGAATCCATTGTCTTTTGGCTGGCTGGAATACCACAAACATTCTCAACAGGCCTACTGGGAGGCCTGCTCATTATTTTACAGTACACCCCAACCAATGTTCCGTTCCTCATTTGTTCCTCTTCGGACTTTTTATCACGAGCACTAGTTAAAGAACGACAAATATTTGAGAACAACATTTTAGACCCAACATTTCGTCTGCTCCGAGCCATCTTTGCACGGCTGAACGAGAGGATTACTCGTGTTATATTCAAAAAGTGTCCAATAACCAAGCTAAATTCTCAGTAATTGAATTTTAATGAAATCGTTGATGCTGTTCAAATTGATACAGACATAGATCTCACGTATGAGTGCCCAGGAATACTTTTATCCCAAGGGTTCTTCACCAAGGTTATACGGAAGATTGTGACCAAAAGCAAAATGACAATCTACATTTATAAATCTAGACCGTATCCGATGTTCAGTTCAAGAAGTTTCGAAATACACACGTTCAGACGAAGTCATTTGGAAATCAACCCGATCTGTGACACTCCAACGCCTCACGCGAAAATTCTTGTGGAAGTGCATACATAACACATTCAGGGTGGGGAACTAGCATGTTTGATGTGCAGGGAAGATGCCATGTTTGTGATGTTACTGAAACTTTAGAGCGCATTGCACTGGATTGTAATGCACCAGGCCGAAGATTAATTTGAAGCTTAATACGACAACTTTGGTATGTACAATGGCCGACATTGATTGGGGGGTTGATCTTAGGCTGCAATCTAGTAAAATTTGAATCTGATAAATGAACCATTCTCCCAGAAAAGGGACGACTATTTGCCATTCTAGTTTCAGTTGCGTGGCATCTAATATGGAGCCTCCGAGTAATCAATAATCCAGTATGGCGGTCTAAGTGCACTTTTAATAATCCGACACTTTTATTGTGAAACTTTAACTTTCCAACACTTTTTTTCGAAAATTTGACACTTTTATAGGAATTTGTACTCGTAAAAGTAAGTGTCGGAAAAGGTCAGTTTCCGCGACACTTTTATTGACCAGTTCAGATTTGCGACACTTTTATTGAACAGTCAAGACTTCCGACACTTTTATTGGGGTCAATTTTTATTATCCTCGGATATAGGTCCTAGGTAGTATGCAAGATAGTTCTGACTTGAGAAAGCTATGTAGAGTCCATGGAAGCGCAGATACAGCCTTGTAAAGAGCAATCAGTACCAGACTCGGTTGGCCTGTCAAGCACCGGATTAATGACAGCCTTTCCGCCCTCCTTAGCTTCATTGGTTCACATTTTTTGGGTGCTATTTTTTGAGTTTTGGGACAGTAGCATGGATAGATAGTGTCATTGACTTTGTTCCCCACCTCCTCACCTGTACTGGTGCCAAGTTTGAGTATGGAAGCATCAGGTGTGAGGAGCGTGGGAAGGCTGTCATGGTCTTGATCCGGTGCTTGATTGGCAGTCTGGTGCTGATTGCTCTCTGCAAGGCCGTACCTGCGCTTCCATGGACTCTACGTAGCTTTCTCAAGTCAGAACTATCTCACATATTACCTAGGACCTATATCCGAGGATAAAAAAATTTGACCCCAATAAAAGTGTCGGAAGTTTTGACTGTTCAATAAAAGTGTCGCAAGTCTGAAAAAAAGTGTCGCGGAAACTGACCTTTTCCGACACTTACTTTTATGAGTACAAATTCCTATAAAAGTGTCGGAAACGGGGAAATTTTCGAAAAAAAGTGTCGGAAAGTTCAAATTTCACAATAAATGTGTCGGATTATTAAAAGTGCACTTAGACTGCCATAATAATTCAGACATGATGCTTACTACCATGCAAATTCATAACCGATGGTTGAAGGCAGTCAATGGAGCTTTACAGCGTGATCAATTATTGACTGACAAAACTAAGTTCGGACCACTGGCCTTGAAAAAAACAACTAGTATTAAACACGTGGAGTGGCTTACTTATGAACTAAGACTCTCTGCCGGATGACTGGACATATGAGGGGTTTCAGTGACCCATGAATGACAGACATGGGATAGGATAATTATTTTCGGGCCGGAGTCCCACACTGGTTTGAATATGTGTGTAACGGCATTTCCTCCTGGGCAAAGTTCACCGGCAATGACTGGCGAATAGCACCAGCAATACAAGCAGATGAGCTTGGAATGCTTCTGCATACTGAGTTTAATTATCCCAAACACTCCCAAAAAAAAAGAGAAAGAAATGGGTTCAGCCGCTCTAATTATATATGCACCTCTATTGGCCGCTTCCTCGGTATGACATCGTGCGTTCATTTCCTTTCCATACGTCCTGTGGCAATCTGTTGGGATGGCCCCCAATCTCAGGAACAGATCCGAAGTCGCCGGTACGATTACGGACGCGAATACGGTGGAGGTAGAGGTGCGGGCGGTTAACAGAAGCGGATAAAGAGGAATGAACCGAGTCAGGTTTCAGTGAATGAACAATTGATTCAACGATGACCTGTGCCGAATGAATACGCCGATAGAATATCTACTACGGCCAAATAGCCTGCTTTAGGAAATACCCGAGCGTGAGTTAAGGAGGGGCATGGGTCTCAACGGGGATGTGTTAACAGCGTCAGACCAACAGCTCCGGACATTCTTGCATGCTCGCGAGACACCCATTGCGTCTGTCAAGGTGGAGGGTTCCACGAACTCTGATCTGCTTCTATCACGTCCACGCGTTAAATCCGAGGACCTTGGTGCCGGAAGATCTAACCAATATCCCATTGACCAGTTCCTCGCGTCTGATTTTCAATCTATGCGACACCAAGTTCGATTTCGACAACAAGGATGACGAGCTTCTCCGTGCAGATGCACTCATTTTAAATAGAGTTATTTTTTTTTTGCATTTCTTTGGTTGTATTCATGTTTCTAATTTATCGTCGCAGAACCGTGGACCATGTCCGGGAGCAACCCACATGAGACCACAACCTGTCTCCTTTTCAAAAATACCAAAGCGGTGAAACGGTTGCTCAGGTTCAACGGTCAGAATAATGCAACTGCCAAAATCCCCCCTATCGAATGACTGAGTTACACCTAACTCACAAAGTGAGATTAAGCACGACTAAATCGACGGTAGACAGACTCCAACACCACACACTCTTTTGACGACCCAGATACACTGACGAGATTCGGGTCTTTTTGGACACAAGTGTAGGTCCAAGGAAACCACGAGTAAACATATTTGTCACGAAAGTATTCAATTCCCGTTTCCCCCAAGGATGGCTAAGTCTCAACTAGCTTTCTCGAAGTGGTGTTCAAGACATAACCTGAATTTATCGGTTGGTTCCCAACGTGGATTTAAGTGTCCCAACTATGCAAAGATAACGGCTGTGAACCGGCTTGGTTTTGTGGGCTGTTTAGACCCGGTTTTGTTGGCTCGCGCCTTATTCCGACAATGATTGGCTCGCACCTCAAACTTGCTGGCTCGCGCCCCGTAACAATGGCTCGCACCTCAGACTATGGCTCGCGCCCCGTAACAATGGCTCGCGCCTCAGACTATGGCTCACGCCCCGTAACAATGGCTCACGCCCCGTAACTATGGCTCGCGCCTCAAACAAAGTCTTATTCCGAAACCGCACTTAAATTCCAAGGCTATTTGACAGCCAAAGATTCAAGCCCAAACGTCGACTTTATGCGCAAGGGCTTTATTGCTCCTCACTCTCCGGGTCTAGTTCGGTCCTTTTGTTATTCCAAAACCAAACTTGAATTCTGAGGCCTGTTGACAGCCAAAGAGTCAAGCCCAAACGTCGACTTTGTGCGCAAGGGCTTTATTGCTCCTCACTCTCCGGGTCTAGTTCGGTGCCGTCCTCCCTGGTTCTGCCCTCCTTATATACTGTACAGAAACTGTTACATACGCGTGATTACTAGGCCTCGGGTATTCTACTTAATTAATTAGCCTGTTATCGGTATCAGCTGTGCACGCCCTGGCGTTCCTAGCCTCCTAAATGTTTGTATAATGACTCCTTCAACCCCTCATGGATTAGGGGTTTATATGTTCAAATATCCCCTGAATAGGGTAATTGGCCCATATCTTCTTCTATGGTCTGTCCCCCAACTTCTGGTATTGCTAGTTGGATAATATAGGTTGTTCCCTTTCCAACGATACCCCAGATGTCCTTAATCGACATCCAGGAATATACAGTACATGCCTAATCCTGGTCGGCAGTTTATCCGGTGATCGACAACCCTTTGTCGATCAGGGGATTATATGTTCCACTATTCCCCTAAACAGGGTAATTGGCCCATATCTTCCTCTGTTGTGTGTGCCCCGACTTCTAGTATCGCTAGTTGGATAGTATAGGTTATTCCCTTTCCAACGATACCCCAGATGTCCTTAATCGACATCCAGGAACACATAGTACGTGCTTAGTCCCGGTCTGCGGCTTATCGGGTGATTGCGTCCTCACGGACCTGGTGTTTAAAATAGCAATATTGAGTCTAGGCCTTGATCCTGTGACTTGTCGCGTCGCGTTGGATAAGCCAAAGTTGTGTAATCGACTCAGCATTTCATCCCGAATAAGGTTCCCAGTGTCCCAATAGATGTCAGAGGTGGATATTATGATTCTCCCTTTGGTAGTGAGCATTGTGGTTGCCTTCCCACGTATAGAGGGTGTTTCAGGACTTTGATATTTGGGGGCTTCAAGCCTTAATCCGGATCTGACCCCTAGTGATCCAAGGGTGCCATCTCCTGGAATAAGCCATAGGCGCCAGTGTTTAGGATGATAATGCAATATGGCTCTTGGTTGCATGTTTGGAGCTCACACCAACCACTGGATGAGCGTAGAATGGCATGCATTCGTAAAATTTGAGGTTTCGCACATTTCGCGGCTTATCAGCGGCGTGCAACCTTACTCGCCATAAATGCAAGGGGCAAGGGATGTTATCGGTGCAGCGGGCTTGATCATGATGGTTGAAATGTGCCGCACTTGAGCACAGGGTGCCGCATTTGAAGTGTGTCATACTGAGTCCGCACCATCTTTGGCTGTGCAGAAGTTCGTGAGTTTGATCGCATTCTGTGAAAGTTTGTCACTTCACCTGGATTTAGTAGAACTTCGTTACTTACTCCGTGTCCTATTGATAGATTACTTTCCACGGCTGAAGCTGGGCAGGAGCGGAACTCTGTATCCACTTTGCGTGGGGGGTTAGGTTCGGTAAGGGTTTTGGTTGGAATGTTAGGGTTTGGTTAGGGTTAGTCCCAAGGATATTGTAAAAAATGTTCAAGAGGGACTTGTATGAATTTCTATGAATTTCCGCTGAATCACCGAAGGGACGAAGATTCACGGTTTACGATCAAACTCATGAACTATCCCGTCCCTAAGTGAAGTGACACAGTGGGCTATACTCTGTCATACTGCCGCATCTGGTCTATCACGGTTATTATATAGGATCCCCACCGTACCGTATACGGTTACGGGCGTAAGAAATACAGCACCTTACGGCTGACGGCTGATACCGTAACCGTAACCATAAGGAGAGCTGCAGAGCCTCTTACGGGACGGTACGGTACCGTATTATGGGTTCTTACGGCACTTACGGGCGTATAAATGAGTATAAAATGAATTTATATGCAAAGACCATATCTACGCCCCTGCAGCCAGTGCGAATGCATCAGGTATATTCTCCTCCTCCGCCTGCTCCATGGATTGCAAGAGATCTTCAAAGTTCTTACGTTTAAGCCGGAGATGATGCTTAAGTAACATCAGAGTCCGAATGGTCTCTGGGCTCAAACTTGCACGCCGCAAGGAGATGGTGTCTCTCCCACCCGAGAAGACTCTCTTGATGGCCACTGCGGAGCCTAGTATCAAGATGGGTTGGTGAGTTTTCACACAAAGAACTGAAAATTGGTGCTTACCTGGTATTGACATAATGTCGCGCGCCAGCCGATACAGGGGCGGAAACTCGGTCTTCCTCGCATACCACCATTGAACAGGGTCCGTCGATGAAGCGGCACGTGGTGCGTCAAAGGTAAGCGCTCAAGCTCATCGCTCTCATCTTCATCATCTATGCCCAGGTCCAGGTCTGCAAAATTGACAACTCGAGAACCTCCCGCAGTTCCCTGTGCGGAATTGGAGGTTGTAGAGTTGGAAGCGGGGGTGGTGGACAATGAGGGCCGAAATACTCACGCAGGGCTTGCGTTTGCTTCTCGAGATACTCGGTTAAATCCAGATTGCTGGAGCGAGGATCGAGGACTATTAAATGATAAGTAATAAACCGTGGATGATAAGCGAACACTAACTGGCAGCCCAAATGTAAAATGGGGAATGATCGTACTTGTAGTAGTAATCACTTAGCTTTCGATGAGCGTTTGTCAAGGCCTCAATCAGTTCTGGCGGTGAGTCCTGGGGAAGGGAGGACAGCTTGTCTTTTAGTGTTTTCTGCGGGCCATGAAATATAGAGTGGGTGGAAGAGAGCATCGGGCGCGAGGTTGTTGACATTTGGCTGGTTGCAGAACGGAAATTGAGCAACCAGTCGGAGACCATCGCAATTGCGTCCCAGTCCTGCACGGTTAGCTCGTTATTATGAAGATCATGGTTAGCAGCAATAAATCCACTGATTTGAGTGCGATATTTGAGGGCTCGGCCTGAAAAGCGAAGCGATGATCCTTCAGGAGCCGACTCCGAGTCAGGGACTCGGATGAAAGAAGGGACGTACTCAGCATTTGGTGGGTCGAGGACCAGCATGTTTTGATGTCGAGGATGAGCATATGCACATGACAAATGATTTTGGAAGGGGAGAGAATCTTGTACCACTGCTGCCGCCGTTGAGGACTAGACCGAACAGAGCGAATAACCGTCCGAAGCTGTCAATATGTATGGTGGGATGAACTTCTATTGACCACACCTCACCAATCACTGACCTTCCGTACAGATGCTTTGATTCCAAGAGGCATCGGCTCAGTTGACTTAATTTCTTCATTGTCGAAGGCAATAGCCTCCTCGAGGTCATCGGAATCAGGTGAACCGACAGCTGATTCTTGATACAACGAAATCTGCTTCTTTTTATTTTCGTTCTTTTCGACCCCCCCGATCGCCTCTAGAAGCTGATGGGGTAATTTTAGGAAGTGGTGCCAACAAATGATTAGAACGTATCTGAATGACGGCCAGATCAACCGTATGGGGCATGCAACGTAGGCGCGAATTTTGCGCCGAGAATTTAATCTTCTTGGCAAGACAAAGTCGTTCGATGGCCTCTACAAGTGTATCATTATTCGTGGCATTGTCCATCATAAACGCGATGACCTGGTGGATCAATAAGCACGATTCTATCCAGTTTTGATCAACTCACCCGACCAGTCAATCCTTAGCGCTCCAATGTTGCCCATACAATATCTGCCATATTGTCACCGGAGTGTTCACCGATGAGCTCTTGAAAGTCAATCAAGAGTTCCTCTAAAAATGGATGAGTTGTGTTGCGCCCAAGAAGTAATATAGTTACCAAGTTTCCCGTCGTTCGTGACATAATGGACAACTATGGCGGGGAATTCGTAGCCATTCAATGAGGTCCACGCATCGAGAGAGATGGACACCATGCCCTTCAGCGACTAAAAATTCGATGAATACAAAATAAACAGTTTCCAAATGACGACTTACCGCGAATAATGAACACAACTCCTTTTCCAGTTCAGTTCCCATTGCAATTACCTTGTGTTGTACAGTGTTAGAAGAAGGAACACGTAATCCGTGCGAGCAGTGGTGCACATATTCGAGGAGACGATGGAATTCAGGTCGTTCAACCTCTTGGAAAGGTTGGTCACATGCCACCAACCACTCAAGAAGTAGTCGTTCGAATGTCTTTTTATCCCAATCACCCTAGGGCGAACTTTGAATGAACGAAGAAGTTAAAATAATGAATGCACAAGCTCTTTTTCTGAGGCATGCACTAGGGACTGCCAGAGGGTTTGTTGATGTGTCGTGAGAGTGGCATATTTATTCATGAATTTTTTGAGATCAGCTCGACTGGAGAACTTCTTCTGCCCCTGTGCGATCGCTTTCTCCTCTGGCGTTGGAGGTGTGCCCCTGTTGAGCAAAATTTCGAAGAGTTGGTGCATCTCCGGAGCGTTGGATTTCACACTGGGGGCAACCATCGAGGCACTTGAAAGGGAAATGCAATGCGTGCATGTGGTCTGCACCACTGCAACACCACTGCGTGACAGATCACAAAGCCCTTTGAATTCATGTCTCTTGTTAAGGATGTTGAATTAAGTATTTAATTAAATACAATAGATACAATGAATACTTGACCTTTGATTGTACCCCACTGGATGCATCTTTGAACCGGATTCGAGAACTCGGTGGGTACTGGCGAGTGATGCCGAGCCAGACTTTGATGGGGCCGTGGAAGCCGAGACAAGGAGTCGTGCCCACGTGACGATGCAGATCCACGGCTTCTTGATGTTCGCCGTAGCGCTCGCATTCGTCCCAGTGAAGCCCAGTGTCTAGGGCTCCAACCATTTAGTTTTCGTTTGATGGAGGCGTCAAACTAAACGGTAAACGGTACGTAAACGTTTACAAACCGTTTGAAACAGTTTTAAACGGTAAAATTTGCTTACTGGGAGAATAAGGACTGCTGGACTGTGTAGAGAGGAAACCAAGTCCAACACAGGTAGTTCCCGCCTCAATTAGTGTTTTTGTGCCCAGGAAAGGGGAAATTGGATGGAGCTGTAGAGAACGCGTGATATCTGGTAACATCTGGTCACAACTGATGTGTGACAGTGTGTCGGCATGGGCCCATGCCGCAATAGGAAATTTGGCATGAGGAGTGGTGGAATGATTTGGTTGCGAGTAGAAATGCACCTGACCCTCATATATGTGGAAAATATGGCAGAAAGGTTATGAGAAATGGTACCGTTTGAACTGTTTGTTTACCATCTGTTTACAGTTTGCCAAGCCTCTCAAACTAAATGGTTAAAAATACCGTTTATAAACTGTTTTAACCGTTTAAAAACGGAAACGGTTGGAGCCCTACCAGTGTCATGCAGCTGCCTGCCCTGCACCCAGCCCATGATCATCCCACCCAAACCCAATGTAACACAACTTCCCGCCCTGCGCCCAGCCCACGCCAGACATGTCACGGTCCCGCCCAAACCCATGACGCCGCTTCAAGTTCCCACCCTGCGCCCACGCCACACATAGCGCTGCCTCCCGGGACTGCAGTATGCCTCATGCACTGTGCATTTTGGGAGGGGACCATCCCTGCATGTCCCCTTTGTTGGCACAGCCTTATCTTTGTACATCACCTATGTCGACACATGGCCCAGCCCGTTATGGATCCACATCGTCACATGGGCGCGACTCCTTACCTCGGCTTCCACGGCCCCATCAAAGTCTCGCTCGGCATCACTTGCCACGAGTCCTCGAATCTGGTTCAAAGATGCATCCAGTGGGGTAAAATTAAAGCTTAAGTATTCATTGTATCTATTGTATTTAATTAAATACTTACTTCAACATCCTTAACATGAATTTAACAAAGGGCTTTGTGATCTGTCACACGGTGGTGCGGACCACATGCACGCATTGCACTTGCCTTTCAAGTGCCTCGATGGTTGCCCCCAGTGTCAGATGTCCAGTCAAACCTAGCGGCGTTACGTGAGTTCGTCATCATTTTGGCACGGAAAGGTCTTACCATTCAGACTGGAATGCATGGCCTTTGAGATCTTGAGGACTTTCTCACCGTGGAGGCAATGGTAAAATTTGTCCTTCACCGAGGTCCGCCCGTGGTTAGTACCGGTTACATTTTCGAAGAAGTTGCAAATTGGATTCCGATAGCGATCCTGTCAATTGTTGAGTACCGTCCCTGATAATAACATGTAAAATTCGGAGGTGTACCTCCGTTTCTGTGTCAACGGTATTGGGTCCGGCCGAATTCGTCGGCTCCGCAGAATTGGAGGTATCCGCGTTGGGGTCGGGCTGTATCCGCTTCTTCTTCTTCTTTGGCAGCTGCGTCCTGTAACGCGAACCACCTGTGGGGACCGTCTTGGTGGGCAGCCCCTCGGCGAGCTGCACCATATCAGTTCTGTCGAATGTGTCCCTGACATATAAATCACACCTCATGCGTGATCACAACTTCGGGATCACTGTCAGACTCACTCCCCGAATCTGCCGCACCCGAGTACGTGGCCTCCTCGTCGTCACTCTCCTCAGTCTGCTTCTCCTTGCCCTTGCCCTTCCCTCTCCCCTTTGCATTTCCATCCGATTTTGCTCTGCACTTCTTACCTCGCGGTGCATCCTTGTCATCAGACGTCTCCTTCTCCGCAAGTAGAGCCGCATGCATTTTCTTGTTTTTTTTTCGCGCTTCCCACGGGACGGTCCTGGAAGGAGAGCTTCAAATCAAAGAAAATAACAACAGGTTAAAAAGTACCTGGTTCTGGAACTGTACCAGGTTCCGTGAAGTCGATGTCTGCCAGAGCTTTCTCTGAGCCATCAGCATTTAATGCACCCTGTTCAAAACCGTGCTCATCGCGATAAACACCTCCTATTGTGTGAATAATCATCTCAGTGCAATTGTAGAATGTAAGATGATGAAAATCATACCATCTGCGCCACCTAATAGACGAGGCGGCAACAAAAAATGCCGAAGAGCATGGACTCTCAGTTCAGCCATTGTCTCGCAGCTCCCCAGTGGGTGCCATATACCCAGAAGATAGATAGGCCCTTGATTACAAGAGGCTGCATATCCTCGATGACACAGGGCTGCGCGGATGTCCGAAACAGAAGTTTCCGGTATCATCGCTATATGTACCCTCAATCAGTATTCCACCAACTGATGAGATTGAAACTGAGAGCAATAGTACCGGCCTCAGCTGTATCCACAAATACTGTCATGGAATTCTGCTCCTGCGGAGGATCTGCCCAGCGTCAAAAATATACCGTACTGGCAGATGAAGGTGTCTTACCTTTCTTCTTGGGAGCACCGCTCGATGGTGATTCTCCGTGTCATGCTCTTCGTAAGCGGTCCAGTCGGATGTGTGAAGCGTGGTTTCGTCGATAACGCCATGGAGTATTGAACATCTGGTACTTACAGCTATTTGCGGAACATAAGGCGCGAATCAAATTTTTATCAAAAACACTGATTTTCACTAATGCACCTTCAGCTCGCTCAATTCTTGCACGATTGTCTTAAAACCTGGACCAAACGATGTGGAATAACCTTCTGCAGTGCTTAGGCTATGTGTAATATTTATTTTACCCCACCGACACGTCCAAATAGGGTAACAGACGATTTTCAGCCGTTGCCCCTGTATCGTGAGCAGTATCCTTCAGTTTCTGGAAACTGTGCTTTGGTACAACTTATGGATGTATAACACATTGCTTAGGATGGTGAAAAGTCCGCAGATCTGTTTCACTATGGTGATTCATGAGGATTTCAAAAGTATGTGAAATTTGAATGATATTTCATACCCTATACCTCAAGGTATAGCAGTTAAATGCACCCTAAGCAAATGTAATATCTTATTGAGAAGCCATTCAAGTATTCTCAAGAGATCCTCGCCATTATGTTCACAGATAGAGGGGCAACGGTTGAAAATCGTCTATTACCCATTTGGGCATGTCAGTTGGGTAAAGTAGATATTACACATGGCCTAAGCACTGCGTTTGGTCTAGGTTTGAAGACAATCGGGCCAGAATTGAGCGAGTTGAAGGGGCATTAGTGAAAATCAGTGTTTTTGATAAAAATTTGATCCGCGCCTTATGTTCCGCAAATAGCTGTAATGATATTGAAGGCATTCGGACGTATTCGATATACTTTGGCAAGTCAAACGCCAACAGATCCAATATATAAATACTCACCGAAGACCTGACAGGCGATGATCCAGTAGAAGTACACAGAGAAGACAAGCCCGGGAATGTCCGGAGCACACAGATACCCTAAACCCAGACTAAGCGCAGATGACCAAGGTGAGGACGAGGACGATACCAATAAGGTAAGCACAGATGGAAAACAGGAACACAGAGCCAAAGAAAAAACCAAGAATGGACTTTGTCGAGAAGCCAATGGCCTGCGCTGTGGACTTAATCAAGACGCCACGCGTCTCGCGGCCTTTATGCCCTAGACATTTATCGAAAAATTGGTAAGATAAAAGTGACGACTCACTTTTTTGAACATGCTCGCGGGCGAACATGGCTGTACAAAGGGCGTATGAGAACTTAAGAACTGCGCAGTACATCTATTTATCTTTGGTCGGCTACGTTTTGAATCTTCTAGTGCTTGGTCGGCTACGTATCGAATCTTCTAGTGCTTAGGGGCGCATGAAAACCGCGTGGCTATGATAATAAATTTCAAACGCCTGATGATGGCCCAGGTACGCCAGCCAGCGTGACGAGCAGGAGAGAAAGAGTTTAATGGACAAAATGTCCGCATCGCCCGTACACCTCAGTGGAGCTGTAGTAGTGGGACGTGGGACCCTCCCTGATTGCTGCTGAGGCGGGCCTGGTGCGCGGCATTGGGTTCGAGAATGATGATGGTCGCTAGTCTCTCGTAGACAGACGCTACAACATATCTGGCTCGTTCCTCGCGTGTTGTGATGGTCGCTGGGTCGGAGATGACACGTCGCCACAATCATTTGAATGATGAATCTTGATTCCATTGGAATTGCCGAGTGCCGGAATCGGACGATTCGAGCCGAATTTACGGTCCGTACAGTGCCGTATACGGCCGTATTTCATACGGCTGCGTACGGCATACGTACGGGGCCCACCCGTAACCGTAAAGGTAGGTACCAGGCGGTGTACGGGACGGTACGGGTATGCCGTACAGTCCGTAACCGTATACCGTATATACGGTTACGGTTATAACGGGCCCAGATTAAAGTGCACTTCCTGGGCACCACCGGGCTGCGTCTACCCCTTGAACCCGAATGTCCAGATAAGGCCAAATGACATAACTTTGGTTCACGTTATAAACAGGGAGGAGGAGGAGGAGGATTCATAATGCCTTCCCAAATTACCTTTCGTCTCCCAAAGCTCGACGACACGTTCGCTGTGTTTCCAGACAACGGCGTGAATCCCGACTTCTCCAGGATTCGTGTGGAATCTCGCGAATGGATCAACCAATATAGCGACATTGTCTGCGGCCCAAAGATGCGCGCCTTTATGGGCAATTGTAACTTTGAACTTTCGAACTCGTACTGCTATCCCTACGCCGATGGGGCTGGCCTCAGGGCCACTATGGATCTGGTATGTCTATGTCCTCCAACGTCTTGACTGACCTTCCTGACACTGCTTATTCTCAGACCAACATTCTTTGGCTCTATGACGAGTTCACAGATACCTTCACTGGAGCAGAAGCAACCAACGCTGCAATAATTGTTGCTCGCGCTCTCCGGGAGCCAGACTTCCACGATGATACTTGGATCTCTGGCATGATGAAGATGTTTGTCTCTAAGGTTTTCCTTGCTTCGTTCGAAATAACACTTTTTGTTCAGATTCAAACAGAACCACATCGACAGAGCTGGGCCCAACGTAGCTCGCCGCTTCATTGATAATTTCTGCACCTACGTCAAGATCGTCGGTACAGAGGCACTTCTTCGCGAGAAGAACGAGGTACTTGACATCTCAAGCTATGTTGGTTTCCGTCGCGAAACCAGCGCCGTCCGTACTTGTTTCGACCTGGTGGAATATTGCGCCGGCCTTGATCTTCCACAATATGTTCACGAAGATCCTGTCTTTATCGGCGGTTACAACGCCGCCATGGACCTAGTCTTTTGGACCAATGTGCGTATTCGCAGCCTCTCTCGTCATAATATGTGCTGATTTCTCGTTCAGGATCTCTTTTCTTACAACATGGAACAGTCCAAGGGTCATGGCGGTGCCAATGTTGTCACAGTCATCATGAAGTCCAAGGGTGTCGACCTCCAGACCGCCATTGATTTCCTGAGCGGTTATTGTGAGGCGCTGACGTCGCAGCTCCAGGAGGCTAGACGCATTCTCGCTTCTCGCGATGATCCAGTTTATTCCAAAGACGCTGTACGGATCATCGATGCCTTTGGTGATTGGGTCCGCGGAAATGACCAGTATGTTATTTTCGTCCAACCTTGACGTGTTAACGACATTGTGATAGATGGAGCTTCGCTACTGAGAGATACTTCGGCCAAGAAAATCATGTTATCAAGAAGACTCGGATTGTGAAACTCAAAGCACCGTTTTCTGACACGCTTGCCTTGAACGAATGATAAATAATAGAAGCTAAACCGATCATACAATGTATGGAAATCTTTCGTGTCGAATAAATACTGTCAAATAACTTAACTGTGCGGTCCGGCAATAAACTTACACCACCGCGGGCTGCAGTGAATGTCACGTATTCACATCGGCTGCGATACTATCTCATCAATCTCGAGATCTCCCAGCAACAAACTCGGAGGTTTTTTTATGTCCTCGGACACCGGCTCGTAATTCCGGCGGTCGAGTGCGGCCTTTACTGCATGCCAGTTTATTCTTGCTCCTTACCCGTCGCGGATGCGTAAAAAAAAAGTATCTCAGTATCGGACGATGTCAATTTCACACAACGTAAACGCCACACGGAATACCGCTGTCCACGCCGTGTCTACTTGCGACGTGACAACCTCTCGTTTTGGGGTCTACGTCGCAAGCCGGTCCGGAGAAATGCCGCGGCTGCACGAGGCACGCAGCGGTGACGCAGCATGCCCCTATTTTTGTAGGCCATGGTTGAACATTGCAGATGCTTATATTGGGTGAGATGTGTTGCCATTCGGGTTACTGACTGTTAGATAACATTTGGATCTGTAGAGAAGGAAGACGATTCAGGGCCCCTAGTTGACCCCGTGTAGCATGGCTGGCCCCGTCCACTTGACCTATTGACGGCGAGTCTGACTCTGGGTCTGGCGCAGTTGGTGGATCCCCGGCCTCAACGCAAGGTGGCCGAGAAGTGGGGCGAAGCACTCTGCGGCTAAAGGATCCGCGAGCGGTACTCGTAGATTGGTAAAGAGGCCGTCGAGAAGAAGCGCGATGTTTTCTCGGGGGAATTTTAGTGCAAGGTTGGTGAACAAGGCCTGTCCCAGTTGTGAGATGAGACGATACTTTTGTGAAGAACATACGATCGCGTGCAGTCCGATTTCGACCCCGTCGTCACACGCGTCGACGTAAAATCCGTACTTGTTGAAGGCCGGGAGGCTCTCGGCCAGCTGGGGGCGATCACCGATGGGAGGTGAATATCAAGACCCGTCGACGTCACGTACAGCAATTCCCATAATCGAAAAGGTCCTGCTATGCTGAGAAGGATGGATTTACATTTACAACTACCCACATGAACAGAGCTTACAAGATCTGCGGATTGAAATACCAGGGCAGAAACCGTTTCATCCCACACCACGCTCCCAGGGTTCTCGGCCTGTTCAGACTTTTGAGTTGTCAATGCGGAAACACAACGGGGGACGGACCATCGAATCAGCGAAATTGAGATAGGCGGTGGTGGTTTCGTCCAGCAGGCCTCGACTCTCCTGGATATGGAAATGTATCGCCTGGTTTCATGCAAGGAACGTCGAAGTACTCACAAGAACATTCAATTGCTCGTCCCCGATCTGAGCGAGTATTTCATCGAGAACGAGGGTAGTTTGATTTGCTTGACCGGTGAGGGTGTTCAGAGAGTCGATGATTTCGGTTGCAGAAAGGGCAAGGATGACAGGCGCGACGATTAGGATGAAAAGACACGATTTTGGTGCGAGCATGGTGGAGGGAGAGAAGTGTTGGCCATGGCTCAGGACACTTCAGTTTATGTTCCGGCGTTGTTCGCTTCCTGGGCGGACGGTGCGCACGCCAAGTCCTTTAGAAGTTTAAATTCGCCCAAAATGCACCACAAGAAAGCTAAAGTCGGAGTTGTCGGCCGTCGGCCGAAGCATAGATGCCACGCTTGGTCACGGCACGTGCTCGTGTGGCACGCTGATGGTGACTCGATCTTTCACCAAACCCCCACCACGACAAACACCCGACGTACCAAACGTATCGCTCAGATGACAAGTCCCAAGTATCCAAAGGTCGTCGGTAGGCCCTTATTGTTCACCCAGCCGTTACCGTCCTCCTAAACCCTCGTCCCAGGGTACGACCTCGTACAGCAAATCGGTGGCGGCGGGTTCTCCAGGCGGGTGTTCCCTTCAGCAGAGCTTCTTTTACGTGTTTTTGTGCTCACCGGAGTTCATTTCCAGAGTTTTTCGTGCTGTCAACGTCAAAGACCACCGAGTGGCAGCATGCAAGGTCATCGCGCTTACGCCGGAAACGTCAGAGAAAGAGCGCAAAACCATCGAAAAAGAGATGCGGATCCATGCGGCACTCAAGCATACCAATATTCTCGAGTTCATGAATGCGGTTGTCGTTGAACTGAAGCATCGGGACCAGTTTGTCCCTGGCTTTTATATGCTTCTCGAATTGGCTGCGGGCGGAGATCTATTTGACAAGATTGGTACGCGACCTTTTTTCATTGCAAAGAATGAACCAATTACAGACTCTGAATAGCCCCCGATGTCGGAGTGGGCGATGAAGTTGCCCATTTCTACTTCAATCAACTCATCGCCGGCATGGTACGAGTTTCAGCCTCTCTTGACTCTACACCACTCACCAGCACGAAGGACTACATCCATAAAGAAGGCGTGTGCCACCGAGATCTCAAGCCCGAAAACATCCTCCTCGACGTTGGTGGGACCCTCAAGATATCCGACTTTGGGCTTTCTTCCGTCTTCAAACTCAAAGAGACCGGGCGGACGCGCACGCTCACCGAAAGGTGCGGCAGTCTTCCGTATGTGGCCCCGGAGGCATGTCATCGTTCCCGATATCGCGTTCTCCCTGCTGAATTTGCCACAGTTGAATAGCGATCAGCCCTATGAGGCAGAACCGATTGACGTTTGGGGCGTTGGTGTGTTGCTATATGCGCTCGTCGTTTTTGATTGACGACGTCGTGCGTAGGCGTCATTTTATATACATTGCTGGCCGGAAGTGTGTCCTCCTGCCCTTGTCATACCTCCTTCTTACGACTATAGACACCCCATGGGACGAGCCAACGCAGAACAGCCCCGAATTCATGCGGTATCTATCCGGGGAGATCTTCCAAGAGGAGCCATGGAACCGATTCAGCAGCGAGGCACTCTGTTGGTGTATTTCTTTCCTGCCCCTGCTCAAGTTTTCATCCCTTGTAGCACTCATTCAGGGCCTCCTTACGATCGATCCCAGAGAACGATTTACTCTCGAAGACGCGTTTCAGCATCCATGGTGCATACGGTGCGTGTTTGGCGGCGTTCCTGCTGATATACTCATTCTGTGTTGCAGACCGAGTCAGCTGGCCAAGCAAGGTCCCACCTCTTTGGCCCAGGCACTGACACAGTCCCTCCGAGATACCGGGGACCTCGATCTAGCGGCGCCGAATTTGAATCAACGGTATCTATCCATATTATCTCCCTTCCTACATATCTAAATAAATGTGTGCAGGAACGACAGTACTGACGACGAGGACGTGCCCATGCTCTCCGCCGCGCACAGCACACAATTCACGCAAACACTCATGCTCTTCGTGCGTCCCAATCTCCCGTGTCGTTCCTCCCATTCACCGGCGATATGATATCCCTAGTCGCAAACGCAGTCCGGCACGCGGTACACGCCGCACCTCACCCGCTTCTACGCGGGGATCCCCCCGGGCCAGATCCTGCCCTTCGTCCGCGACGGCCTTGCGTCCCTCGGCGTCGCCTGCCGCGACGCGCCCCCCAGCGCCGGGGCGCTGCGCCTGCGCATCGGCGGGCAGGACGCGCGCAAGGAGGTGTTCCGCGGGTGGGTCGAGATCGAGACGTTCGAGTACCATGGCGCGCTGGGGAGCTTCTGCGTCATGCAAAAAGACAACGTACGTGGTCTGTTCGTCACTCCGCGCGCGCGGCTTATGTGCGTTTTGGACAGGGCAACCCCATCTCGTGGCGCCAGCTGTGGCGGGCATTGATCCAATCGCCGCTCGTTGAGCCGCATGTCCTCCGCAAGCGGGCGGTCTGATTGCCGTTTGGTTTCTATGCACCATTTATTCCTGTATATTTCCAAGATCTAATGTGGGACAACGCTGATGCTTCAATTTTAACTATCAGTCAAATATGCCTACCCTACCATACTTGCAATGAAATGCCGGGCCAGAGAAAGTACGGCGATTGGAATGACCCGACCAGTGTATTCCACGGGACAGAGGGCGAATAACATAGTGGGAATGCCTCTCGGACAAAGGGACAACATCAATAGGCAATAAGAGGGAAATGACTTAAAGGTAGCAGGAAAAACGCGGGGACTCCGGATCCCAACCAACACAGTGCCAGCAGTCGAGTAACTGACTAGGATCGCTGAAAACATCAGCAGTATGGCTCACGGCAGGAAAAATTCGAGGGCTGACTATTTTTGTTTGATGCGCAGTAGTTCTTGATAATGAGAGCCCCAGAAGGCAACTATATCGCGGGTATTATCACTGGGACAAGATACACGAAGGCCCACTGTACCTTCATGGTTCGGTTCGTATACATCCGCTTCATTCTGGGAGGCCCGTATCAACATCCACCCAAAAAAGATTATGTAGGAAATCGGGCAGACCAGATATGCCGCGTCGGGGGTAATTCTTCGCAGGCTTTCGATGGCGCTACTCGCGGATTGATAGGCCGCTCTTTTCTCCGTGACCGTCGCATTCCAAGCCCATGAAGTTACCGTGGTAACGTGGTAGACGCTTGAGCGCCACGCGTCGGTGACACTGGTGCCGCCGTGGGCCTTATAAGAGACCGGGGGCGCAAGCAGAATGATCATCCCCGGACCTGCCGCGTTTGTGTCCAGGAGCCCTTCCACCAATGCCGAGCGCTTCGCGGGAGTCTGGAAGTTTGATTTATTCACAAGACGGGACGCAATGGCGAGATTTGTTCCGACAGCCTACACCGATCCGGATCAGTCGGCGGTCCAATAATTATAATGACACTGTGCAACTCACAGCGACATGGGCCAGGGTAAAAGCATTGAAAAACGAGAGGAAGGTGGGAAACGTCGTCACTTCCAGTTGTGCGCCCGAAACCCCTTCGTTTTGCAATTTACCGCCGAATGCAATGAGGGGTGCCATCGACGCGGCGGCCTGGACGGGGTCTAGAATGGGCGTGACAAAGATAGCGATCTCAGCCATGGAGAAGCCGCCCCATCCATCTGCAGCCCACAGAGTGACGACTCGGAGGATGCTGATGCAATCACGGCAACGTGATTGTGGCCCGGAAATGGACGCGACACAACCCATTTAGTGCGTAGAACACGTGTGTTTTCGGATTGACCGAGGTATTGGTGTGGTAGGATGTCATACAATGCTCTGAATTACCTTCTCTGGTTCAAAAATCAGGTCGTTGGAACGAATTCCGTGTTGGTACTACAAAATACCATCAAGCGGGGTAGGACAGAGCAGAGAGGAGAGCACTTTTGACTCTATCAGTTTGCTCTATACATATTGAAGTATTCATTCCCAAAAAAAAAACAGCTACTTCTGACAAGGACTGGACCGACTAGCCTGAATTTATTCGCAAAAGAGCTTCAAGTGCCAGGAGATGCAAAATATGATATTTTTTTGGATTCTTTTCTATCACTGGGTGACTTCCCGTAAGGTAGATTTATCCCCCCAGAGTATTTCGGGGCGATGCCGGCGCAGCTGTCAGGACCCCATCAATGGGATCACCCACAAATGAACCGCTTTTATTCTGAATCACCCCAATAGATTAAATTTCTGGAGGGGGAGTAGCTACCCCCCGTCCAGAATTTATGTTTCCTGAATATAAAAGAGACGAACCACGCGAATATCTGTCGTATTGATGTCATCACTGGCACCCTCAAACAGGCTCGGAAATTCCACAGGAATAGATTTATCTTACGGGAAGTCACCCACTAGTTGCGTATGAATTAGTACAAATTATCTAGCTATATTTCATTTCAATCCGTGCAGAACTCACGGAGATATGGGCAAATCGGTCGCGAGGATCAAAAATTGCCCAAAACAGTAATTTTTCTGTTCGCGCCTTCGGTACTGCAATTAGCTGTAATTTACCTGCCTCCATAAATGAAACTAAACAGTTGGAGCCTTAAATGTTGAACTGGGAAGTAAAGGAGCCATCAATCATGTCTGGTAACGTAGGTGGATCAGCAACAATTAACAATATGATTGCAGTTTGTTTAGCCTTGTGAGCTTGTCACGAGGGACACAAGGTTCAAGGGCCAAAATGACCCTTCCAAAAATGCAGAACAATGCCCACTAACTTTAGTTACTAGTAGTGGGTCCTGTAGCGCCCTAATTTTCAGTTTGGGCAGAGTGATGCCTTTTTCCCAGGGCAATCGTGAACAAACAATTGCATTTCTGGCGTGGGTTCGATTCTCGCTCTCCACTTCTTTTTTTTTTTTGAGAGTTAGTGGTCCTCACGCGTAGAATATTATTCTTGTCCCGCAAAACATTTCTATTGGGCTCAAGGTATCATTCACACTTCTCCGTATGCACACATCCTTTTTATATCACAAGCATTCCACGCCCGTGTACTTGAAACATTTTATTTTATTTTATTTTATTTTACTTACCAGACGAGTTTATGCATTGAGCACAAACAAATCAAGGACCCTGAAATGTTCCCTACACTGGTTGAACATTTCACATTTTTGAGTGAAAAAATTGATAAAAAATGTCGTTCAATTTATAGCCATTTTTCACCGAAAAAAGAAGTGAAAAATTCAAAACATTTTTCACCACTTTTTGAGTTGAAATCAAAGTGAAAAATGTGAAATAAAGTTTGTGATGTTGCAAAGATGTTTCTTTTGCATTTTGACTGAACTCAAGGTGAAAATGATGGTGAAAAAATCAAAAGTTTTTTCACTAATTTTTTCAGCAGGAATCAAAGTGAAAAATGTGAAACAAAGTTGGTCATATTGTTAAGATGTTTGTTTCACATTTTTGACTGAAACTCAAGGTGAAAAATGCGAAATATCACTTGTTGAACATTTCAATTTTTTGAGTGAAAAAATTGATAAAAATGTTATTCAATTTACTGGCATTTTTTCACCGAAAAAAGAAGTGAAAAATTCAAAACATTTTTCACCACTTTTTGAGTTGAAATCAAAGTGAAAAATGTGAAATAAAGTTTGTGATGTTGCAAAGATATTTCTTTTGCATTTTTTGACTGAACTCAAGGTGAAAATGAAGGTGAAAAAATCAAAAGTTTTTTCACTAATTTTTTCACCAGAAATCAAAGTGAAAAATGTGAAACAAAGTTGGTCATATTGTTAAGATGTTTGTTTCACATTTTTGACTGAAACTCTAGGTGAAAAATGCGAAACATCACTGGTTGAACATTTCAAATTTTTGAGTGAAAAAATTGATAAAAATGTCATTCAATTTATTGGCATTTTTTCACTGCAAAAAGAAGTGAAAATTTTAAAAGATTTTTCACCACTTTTGTGAGTTGAAATCAAAGTGAAAAATGTGAAACAAACCTCATGTTTTTCTTCGAACTAGTAATACCGTTAATTCATACACATTTCAAGGTAAAAACAAAGGTGGAAAAATGAACAGTTTTTTGACCAGTTGTTTCACTAGAAATAGAAGTAAAAAATGCAAAACAAACAGTGGTGGCAAAAGCTAACTCACCCAGAATTCACATGTGTTTCACTCATGTGTTCCGAAGGTGGTTGGCAGCTAAACAAAGCCGATATCACAGTCCATCAATTGTTCTTTGCCAGACAAAATACACACAAAGAATAGACAAAGGACAGACAAAGGAGCTTGGAAATCCTGTGGCCCTTTGTCCTTTGTCCTGTGTCCTTTGTCCTTTGTCCTTTGTCCTTTGTCCTTTGTCCTTTGTCCTTTGTCCTTTGTCCTTTGTCTTTTGTCTGCCTTTCACTGGTGAAGCAATTGATGTTTTTTTGACGGAAAAATTGGTAAAAAATTCAAAATCTGTTTAGTACATTGTATTTTGGGTCCCAGTGGCATTTGAGGTGCATCTCAGGTCCCTGCATCTATTTCTGGTGTGCTTGGGCCCATGCCACCCACCGTTCCCTCACGGATTTAAAATCTGAAGTTCAAAGTGTGATGGTTTTAACTTGGCCCCAGCACACCAGAAATAGATGCAGGGACCTGAAATGCACCTAAAATGCCGCTGGGCCCCAATATCCGTCTGGGATTGACTCACCGCGGGCCAAGTACTGATTAAAACAGCCATTTTGCTTGATTTTTAGGTCGGATTTTAAATCCGTGAGGGAACAGCAGACGACATGGGCCCAAGCACACCAGAAATGGATGCAGGGACATGAAATGCACCTAAAATGCCGCTGGGCCGCAAAATCCGTCTGGGATTGGACTCACCGCGGGCCAAGTACTCATTAAAACAGCAATAAAGGGTCATTTTTCGGATTTTAAATCCGTGAGGGAACGGTGGGTGGCATGGGCCCAAGCACACCAGAAATAGATGCAGGGACCTGAGATGCACCTCAAATGCCACTGGGACCCAAAATACAATGTACTAAACAGATTTTGAATTTTTTACCAATTTTTCCGTCAAAAAAACATCAATTGCTTCACCAGTGAAAGGCAGACAAAAGACAAAGGACAAAGGACAAAGGACAAAGGACAAAGGACAAAGGACAAAGGACAAAGGACAAAGGACAAAGGACACAGGACAAAGGACAAAGGGCCACAGGATTTCCAAGCTCCTTTGTCTGTCCTTTGTCTATTCTTTGTGTGTATTTTGTCTGGCAAAGAACAATTGATGGACTGTGATATCGGCTTTGTTTAGCTGCCAACCACCTTCGGAACACATGAGTGAAACACATGTGAATTCTGGGTGAGTTAGCTTTTGCCACCACTGTTTGTTTTGCATTTTTTACTTCTATTTCTAGTGAAACAACTGGTCAAAAAACTGTTCATTTTTCCACCTTTGTTTTTACCTTGAAATGTGTATGAATTAACGGTATTACTAGTTCGAAGAAAAACATGAGGTTTGTTTCACATTTTTCACTTTGATTTCAACTCACAAAAGTGGTGAAAAATCTTTTAAAATTTTCACTTCTTTTTGCAGTGAAAAAATGCCAATAAATTGAATGACATTTTTATCAATTTTTTCACTCAAAAATTTGAAATGTTCAACCAGTGATGTTTCGCATTTTTCACCTAGAGTTTCAGTCAAAAATGTGAAACAAACATCTTAACAATATGACCAACTTTGTTTCACATTTTTCACTTTGATTTCTGGTGAAAAAATTAGTGAAAAAACTTTTGATTTTTTCACCTTCATTTTCACCTTGAGTTCAGTCAAAAAATGCAAAAGAAATATCTTTGCAACATCACAAACTTTATTTCACATTTTTCACTTTGATTTCAACTCAAAAAGTGGTGAAAAATGTTTTGAATTTTTCACTTCTTTTTTCGGTGAAAAAATGCCAGTAAATTGAATAACATTTTTATCAATTTTTTCACTCAAAAAATTGAAATGTTCAACAAGTGATATTTCGCATTTTTCACCTTGAGTTTCAGTCAAAAATGTGAAACAAACATCTTAACAATATGACCAACTTTGTTTCACATTTTTCACTTTGATTCCTGCTGAAAAAATTAGTGAAAAAACTTTTGATTTTTTCACCATCATTTTCACCTTGAGTTCAGTCAAAAAATGCAAAAGAAACATCTTAACAACATCACAAAATTTGTTTCACATTTTTCACTTTGATTTCAAGTCAAAAAAGTGGTGAAAATGTTTTAAATTTTTCACTTCTTTTTTCGGTGAAAAATGGCTATAAATTGAACGACATTTTTTATCAATTTTTTCACTCAAAAATGTGAAATGTTCAACCAGTGCTATATTTTCAGTATCAATGGAGGAAAAACTAGAACCAAAACCGTAACTTGAGTGCAAAAATATGGAGCACCGAAATTGGAACCCTGCATGGATGGTTCCGGGAACCTTTTGGGACGATCCCAAACTTTCCGTTTCGGGAGCTGTTTCCAGTTCCCTGATACTGCTCCCTACACATTTAGTAAAGGGGGAGAATCGGCCGACCTCAAAACAAAAAGACCTGGAGGGCCCGAGGCCATTGCCAACAACAAAAGAATTAGAATTGGTGATGGTTGCAGTGGAACAGAAATTATGGATTCACCCTGCTGTTAATACCTTACTAACACTGTCCTTAAACCAAAATCATCCTGATTTGCCTGGCCGATTGTGCAGCCATCAATTACATCCTTATATGCTCAATAATAGGGTCATTCACAGTTCACCTTTTTCTGACCCTTTTTGTCTCCCTTTTTCCGCTCCTTTTTCTGCTCCTTCTCCTTTTTTCAAGTATACACATGAAAAACCTTCTGGTGCTCAAAATCTAATCCCACGGGTGTCCTGGTGACCGTGTAGAAATTTAGAGTCATGAGTAGACCTGCTGTGTGAGCTACAATGTTCTTTGAGGGAAAGAAGATGGAAAAGGAATGAGAAGGGAAGGAAAAAGGGAGTTACAAAGGAGGGTTTCACAGTAGCCCCTTTTTGCTTGCCTTTTTTTGTAGTTTTCGATGGTTTGTGCACTTAGACATCCCTTTTCACTCCCATTTACATAGTAGCTAACTGAAAAGGGAAAAGAAACCGGCCGAAAAATGATGGGAATGCGAAAAGGGAGAAAAAAGGGAGTGAAAAAGGGCTACTGTGAACAACCCTAATGTAAGTATTGCAGGACATTAAGTACTTTCATCCGGGTGCATAATCCATGCTGATCGCTCCATCTGGCAGCTGCTGCTATATTTTGACGGGATATCTTGCAAATCTACACCAAATGTATAACATTTGCTGGGACCGCCTATATCCAGTGGACGCCTTGGCTGCACTGTGTCTATGCTTCTGTTCTGGATGTGTCTGAGCTTTGACAGATGTATTTTCATCCAGAAACAACAAACTGCTCAGGCAGGCTGCCTTTTCCTTCAACATGAAAATTAACACCCGATGTTTGTGAACATGCACGTGCTACAGTAATGCTTCCCCATTTCTGGATCTCATCCCAACCTGCTCAAAGGTCTCCCATGCCGCCGGGAGCGACCAAAGGTTGGCAATGAGTGGCACTGCTTGGTATGTGCATCTGTACTGACAGTTAGTTCTTTTCAGTGGTGTTTGGCTCAATCCGAGCAGGATGGATACAGTTAATGGTGAATGTTTGAACAATGATCCTACTTTAGTCACTTGAATTTTGAGCTGCACCGCAGCTGGTCCGAGTGTTTTGTCAATTCCTTTTCTCCAGGTTACGAGTACTTATGTAATAAGTTCTCGTTCTTTTCTAAAGTTTACATGGCCGTTTCACTAGCTGCGTGAATTATCAGTTACGATTTTATAGTACAAGGAAAATAGTGGCTGTGTTAAAGGGTTTTTCAGAGACTCCATTAGAATTTTTGTGACTGCATGGTGGCTGTGCTATCGGCCAATGCCGAGCGTACTTGTGACGTCCACAGGCGTTGGTTCGAACCTGGTGACTGGATTCCTTTTTTCGGTTGGTCTTTTTTTTTTTAGCTAATTATTGCCTCTAAAACTTGACACCAACTTGTCCAGATGCTGGGGTAACTTTTCTCCCCTTTTTTTCAAAATCCCCTTGCTCACCCCAGTAACTCATTTTTGTTCCACTTATCCCTCATTTTTTTCTGGTTTTCATCCAACTTTGGACGTGGGAACCTGATTTTTTTGGATCTGGATCCTTACACCTCTAAGTGGAAAAGGAAAAAAAGAAACTTGGTGAAAATTGAGGGGAACATCAAAAAAAGGAGAGAAAAGGGAGAAAAGGGATTATTGTGAATGACCCTATCTACAGTGGCAATGAAAAGTTCTGCACACGGGCAGATTCAGCGTATACAGCTAAATATAGGCATGAAATCGAAAAACTTTTGGTGAGGGAGATATAGTGTAGGATGTTCTTAGTGACTGTGAAAAAGAATTGGGGCATTCAAATATCATCTGGTGGAAGCAGTGAATTAATTGGATCAAAATGTACCGATAGCTTAGTTAAACAAGAACAAAGCGGTCTCGAAATGGCCGAAGTTCTCAAGAAGGCTGGCTCCAAAAATCCAATTAAATTAGTACTTGGTGTATCCACCCTTGGCATCATACAGAGCCTGCACCCTGGCAGGTAGTGAGTCGTACAAGCGGTTAATATAGGCCATGTCCAGATTTGCCCATTCCTCCTGTAAAGCCGCCCACAACTCATCACAATTCGTCAGTAGCACCTCGCGGCGGCGCACTTGACAATCCAGCTGCTCCCATGCATGCTCCCTAATGTTCATATCGGGGGAAGATGGCACCCATCGAAGGATTTTGATGTCGTTGTCGGCAAACCATGTGTACACACGGCCTGATGTGTGCTTCAGATCGCCATCCTGCTGAAAGACGATGCCGTCCAGAGTGAGATTGTAGTCGGAGAGGGTGCCCAGGAGTGATTCCTCGAGAATCTGACAGTATTGCACTGCATTCATGTGGCCCTCGACACGGTGAAGCCGGCCCGGTCCATGTTCTGTCACACACCCCCAAACCATGATACTCCCTCCACCATGCTTCACAGTTTTCTTGACATTCCGTGGTTCCAACTTTTCGCCAGGCCTTCTGTGACAATATTGCTTCCCATCGGATCCAAAAAGGTTGAGTTTCGATTCATCAGAGAAGATGGCATCACAAGTCATCTGCCCAACAGATCGCGCATGTCTTCCGCCCACACATATCACTTTTGAATGTGAACCTTGCTGAGTAGCGGCTTCGCGCGATGCACGTGACCATTCTGGCCCTCCCGACGAAGAGCCTAGCAGACTGTGGAGGCTGGAGCAGTGGGGAAAAGTGCCTGGCAGATGTCTTCACTGTCGCATGCTTCACCTGTATTGATCATTCTGACAGCATGGCGCATGTCACAGTCCATGAATCGACGTGGGCGTCCGGATTTGGAGGCGTAGTGGTAGGGATCACCGGTGCGGACAACCTGGCAATAGTTCCAGGATGTGGTGGATCGACTGAACCCGAGTTCGTTGCCAATTCTTGAAAATCCATGTTTTCTTTGTCGTGCATCCGCAGGACACATGATTGCTTCGTGGGGGTGCATATAACCATAGGAAGTGTCTAGAAGTGGATAATGAGCCCTCGGAAGATGTTCTGGACGACAAAAATGGTGAGACGAACGCGGTTTGGTGGTGGTTCGTGGAGAAACATGTTGATGTGACATTGTGACTGATGGCATTTTGAAGTAATCAATTCGCTGCTCCACCAGATGATATCCGAATTCCCCAATTCTTATACACAGTCACTAAGAACATCCTACACTACATCTTCCTCACCAAAAGTTTTTCGATTTCATGCCTATACTTAGCTGTATACGCTAAATCTGCCCGTGTGCAGAACTTTTCATTGCCACTGTAGGTATCATGGGTCATATCTGTCTACTACAAAGTTGTCCAATACCCATGTCCACGGAGGAGGGAACAATACCCGGACACTTAATGTTCTGCACCCCAGTCAGTACCCAGTACCCAGTACCCATCCCTCATCTGACTCAAGGACAGGTCATCAAATGATTGGATGCTTTTTTGAACTTTTTAATGGCATGCATTTGTTTCTCTTGCTCACTACACCTGCAACAGAAATGTAGTGGAATTGGCAATCAAGCTTCTGATTGCCTGTTCCTCTTTCTCTCGTTTTGAGGTGTTTATGTGTTGCTTATGAATTAATTAATTGAAGGTCCCCTCAATATACTAGGATCCTGGTTTGAGATTTTGGGAGTCTCAAGTCACACGGATATCTCATTTTAAAAAAATACAAGTACGAGTTTTGCCGGGCTGTGCCATGGCCCACACCCCAAGTACTATTTTGCTGGTCACTGCAGTTGTAAAACATTTTTTGGAAAATATGCATACTATATGTCACACACAAGTTTCTGCTGCACAGCGCGCTACAATTGTTATAGGGACTGGAAACTGGCAGAGATCAAATGTCTGTATGTCCTTGTTTGGTTCCTCTGCCAACTCTCTGATTTCGATGGCAAATCGCTCGTCGCCCTCGCCCTCCTGGCCACATTCCACTCGGCAACAATCTAATCCACCCAAATCATTTATAATATGTATAGTAAGGTATCTACCATGAATATAAATTCATTAGTGCCTTGATAGCTCTGTAAACTTGAATTAGTCTCGTTCTCAACACGTTTGACTCTGTGTGACATCACTGATTTGGCGGGCATTTCTTCAGCCGTCGCTGTGGCCTTCCACATTCACTTCATGACCCAAAACAAAATTGCACACAAGACACATATCCTCCTGAATCTTGTGAATACAGTTGAAATTTATGTCAGGGACAGTTACAATAACTTTTCACTTTGTGTACTGACTCTTTTTAAAATATGTCTTCAATAAGATTTCATTTTCAGCCTATGTTTTGCCTGTTCAGAACATATTGTCAACACATTGAGAACACATGCAAGATACATGACATGGGAAAAGTCTAAACTTATTATAATTGTCTTCAACATATGTTTCAAGTAACTTTGGGAGATTTAGCATGATATGCCTCTTGTGGCAGGAAATCTATATGATCAATTCCAAGGGAATGTTAGAGGCAGATTTTTTATTTTTGTCTCTCAGACTCATACAAATTGACGAGAAAAGTGGAAATATTATTCAGAGGCAAAATGAAAATTTGGCCTCTAATATTCCCTCCATAATTCAATTCTAAAGGTTTCTCTCATACACAATTTTACGATACCATGCCTGCGTGGACCGCTACCGACGGCCGACTGTTCATGCCATCTTTTCTGTCTTTTGATGCTTTATGTAAGCACCATCAAAACCCTTTGCGTTGCCAGTCCCCAAGAACAAGACAAGATAATGTCTCAAGCATCTGGAGACTGCTTGAAGAATGCCCTGTGCAAACTTTCGGAATTGTGCTGTACCGAAACATCACAATCAACTCAGATTTATGCAACCCAAAGGAGTTGAACTGTCAACCTTGTCAGAATACAAGATAGTCTTGTGACCTTGCCAGCTTGCAACCTTTTTGGCCCCTTTTGGCCCTTTTGACCTTGTACAACTTCACAAGCTAATTGTCAAAAGTCTGATGACCAAAGTCAGCTGCAGAGCTACCTGGATTTGCGGTAAGGTCCTGGGTTTGGGATCCCTGCTGGAGGCCTTGTGACTGAGCCTGGTGGACTTTCTACCTCTTTCTGTTATTATGCTTGGTTTTTTTCTGGTCTGCCATGTTGGTGTGGGTAACCACACATGTCTGTTGACACATTGACTGTTGACTGTGATCATGAGCCACAGCATGGGAGACGATATGGAAAATTTGGAAAAATTCAAGCTGCCACAGGTGATGTCTAGCACTGGAAATTTCATCATCTGCCCAACCCAACCCAAGCCTTGAGCTCAGGTCCAAGGCTTGTGATCAAATTTTTTAAACCAAGTTCCGGATCACTTGTGTACTACTAAACCTTCCATAGCCTCTTCATGCAGTGAATGCCACAAACAAGCACATCTGGAAGGCCAATCCACATATACAGACAACCATCAAAACCCGGTATTTCTTGTGTTCAAGAATTGGACATCGGAAATGCTGAGGATCTCAGGGACTGCATCTGGCAGAATCTGAGACAGAAGATCTGAGATGAAACCATTCCAGTGCAATGCCATACCTTGTAATTTTCCACATTGTCTCCCATGCTGTAGCTCACAGTCGACGTATCAACATGTTGTGTGGCACCAGATCCTTTGTGATCGGACCAATGCAGGTGATGTTGGTGCTGCCACTGTCGACCACGACCCTTTTCACACATTTAATCTGCAGGGATTGTTTATAAATTCAAAAAATTTGACATCCACATGATGGCCCCCTGAGGTCCAAGAGTGACTTGGGGTGCGGGCCGTGGCATCACCCAGCAAACCTTGTACTAATTTTTTTTTTTTTTTGGCATACAGTCACAACCCTCACAACCCAGGCAATATCTCAGCAAAGCCAGCTCCACATATGTTCTGGATGCATACTCTATGGGACACTTCACTAAGATTCCTGTTGTTAGCATTGAGCACAATATGCAGAGCCCAGTCTTTGACACCAGCCCTTCACAATAATCCGGATGTTTGTTAATCATTATTCCAGCAACATCAGATAGGACCAGATGAGGAACAAGTCCTTGCAAAACCACTGGAAGTATCTGTATTCGAGTCCCACCAGCGGTCAATCCAAATAAGCATCATTGTACATAATTAATCTTGCAGGAAAGAGTTTACTGTAAAAAGTTTGAATTTTACATATTGCTTGCCTGAAGTTAAAAGCACTCACCTTGAATAGAAATTCACATCATTGAATTCACAGACACACCCAACACACTCATGTGGCGGGACAATGGAGATTCGCAAATCACAAACACAGAAGGCAAAAACTGGATATAAACCAGTAAGCAAGGCAGCTCCCAAGTGTAATGCAGACTGGTGGAGAGAGAAAAGATCTACTGTGCAGAGTTACTGGGTGGATCATCTGTTGAAGCTCCTTCTGGGAGTTCCCTTCACACTATTGGCAGAATAGCTCAGTGGTTAACCTTCGGGTTAGAGCATCTCACATGAACTGAGAAGGTCGCAGGTTCGAATCCTGCTTCAGCCATTTTCCCAACATCATCTGGAGAAAGAGAAAGAGATGGACGCCAATTTTAAATTTTGCAGCTATGTGTCCCTGAAGTTGGTTGAAATCCAAAAGAGTTCAGGTAGGTAGTATTACACTAATGTGGAAGAGGGCGACACATTTTGAGGCATATTGGCCTCTTGTCATGTCCATCATGAGAAGAAAGACCGAATAAAAAAGGAATGCACTCCGCAGGTTTGAACTGTGGACCTTAGAAGTGCGCTTGGAATTAGCCGAACACACAGGCACAAAGTAGTCACAAGAAATCTAATGAACTCGGACAAACTATTGAATGCCCCCTCAAGTGGCGTGTTCTGGAAAGAATCCAAGCGCTTGGCCAATCCGCAACCTGACCCGATCATGGTTGATCTCGGAGGAGTCTTCGTGCCGAGATTGAACCCGCCAGCCATTATGCCCACGGCATTCGATGAAGTCCAGCACAAGATAAATCAGACTCTTGGCTTGTTGATGCCCGAGAATACTGAGGACACTAGTCCAGAGGGTTTCTTCTCTGCAGAATGGTCTGAAGACGATGGTGCTTGGGTGAAAAATCACTTACTGGAACATTCACTCGACAGTGCTTCCGGAGAAGACTCGGTCACGTACGCGGACATCATGCAAATTCCCAATGAGGATATTGTCAACCTGTGCAACGAATGTGTACGGAGAGGAGGTAGCCCCTCAATCTGGTTAAGGACCACAATCATTGGCCTTCTTAAGCGCGGAAAAGCTGGTGAAATCCCAGACAATTATCGAATTATCGCACTGGAGAGCTGTTTCTTAAAGGTCCTCACCTTGTTGATCCATCGTCGCATCACCCAGTGGGCCACAGCACGCGGCTTGATCCCTGATTGGTAAAATGGCTTCAGGGAGAAGTATCGGACGAATAACAACCCATTCATCCTCCGCTGTGTACGAGACTGGGCACGAGCCCACGGGAAGACAGTTTACGTGGCAGCTGTCGATGCTACTAACACATTTCCGTCAACGGATCACTGCACCCTGTGGCCGAAACTGGCGAGGATGGGAATGGCCGGCCCTGTGTTTGACTGGCTTCGGAAAACATACATGAGCATGGGCTACTATGTGAGGCATGGGGACTCTACCACAGGAGAGTTCAAAGCATTAATTGGGCTTCTAACTGGCGACCCCGCCTCCCCGGTACTTTGGAACCTGTTTATGGCCAATCTCGTAATGCTACCCGACCTGGACGATGTGGTAATGGAGAATGTCAGAATAGCTATTATGGCACAAGCAGACGATGTACTGCTCATATCCCTCTCAGCCAGAGGCTTACGTGCCAACCTTAATACTCTCCGGGACTGGTGTGCAAAAAATTTAATCCTGATCAACATGTTGAAAACTGTGATCTTAATTCTTGGCACGCTACCAAATCCTTTATCCGTCTTCATGCTCAGAAATGCCATGCTCAAGATCACAAATGAGGAAAAATATGTAGGTGTCAAACTACGGACAGACACTCTGAATATTTTCCAAGACCATTACAAAACCAAGGCAGGCACTGCGCGATACTGTGCACATCGTATCATGGCTGTTGAGGATCACACCGGCCGATTGAATCCCAGAGAACTCAAGACGCTCTACATGGCCCAAGTAGACTGCCATCTTATGCACGGCTGTGACATATCACCGGATTGCGAAGATGTTCATGTCAAACAACTCTGCGAGGTTCAAATCTCATTCATCCGGCAAATGTTCAGCCTACATGGTCGATCCATGGTTATCCCGCTATATACAGAAACGGGCATTGTACCTCTTCGAGTTCGACATTTTGTTCTGGCGCTTGGATACCTGCAGTACCTCTTGGAACTCCTCCCAACCCATTTTGCCCGTGTTGCCGTCAACAGCTCAATTAAGCTGTCCGCGAGTGGTAAAAAATCTTGAGCGAAGGATCTAATCACCGCTGCATCTAAGCTTCCATTTGCATGCCCAGGCCCGGACCTCGTAAATGCGACGGCTAAATCCATTGAGGAATATGCCAAGTCCGTGGATAAATTAATGCTGCAATGGGTCCAGAATGAAGTGGACTCCTCGCCAAAGCTGTACCTAATACAGGGACGTTGCAAACCACAGAAGGGCAAACCTCCAGCTCCGCAAGTACTCCGTCTACGGCACTATTTAGAGATGGTGAAGACTCAGAAGCACAGAGAAGCGATTACCTCTCTTCTGATATCAAGCCATCTGCTAGCTGTGGAGATTCTGTGCTATGGGGATCATGAGAGTCCACGACAGGATGACCGTTCTAAACGGGTCTGCCGGTTCTGCAAAACTGAGGTTGAAACTCCCGAACATGCCCTATTAGGTTGCGACGCCTCTCCCGAGGTTACGTCCCTGAGAACGGAATTCTTGGAGAAACTCTTTCATGATGCACCGAACCTGCGCCCTCTCATGGATGAACTCGACTTAGTTGAGTTCTTCAAATCCATGGTATAGGAACAAAAAACTATTCCTCTCGTGGCAAAATTTGCTCATGAAGTCCTTGAGGTCTTCTATTTGACGCCAGTATTTAGGGGCTAAGGTACCAACACTCTTTTTCTGTTCTTCCACTTTTGCTTCAGGTATCAACTTAGTTCTACAGCGTGACGGGAAACCGGGTGCATGAGCTCGGCTTGGAAGATATCTGAGGTCGGGGACGATGGAGTACATAATTGCCTGTAGGATACTTCCCGAAACCGGTGTTCCTGAGCGGGACCGTGCCGTGTAATTCTACCTACCTACCTACCCTCTGAAAAAGATTACAACACAGCCACTATTTTCCTTGTACTATAAAATTGTAACTGATGATTCACGCAACTTGCGAAAAGCTCATGTAAACTTTTAGAAAAGAACAAGTACTTATTACATAAGTACTCGTAACCACTGTCCAGAGGTCCACCATTGAAGAACACTGATGCCTTGTAAAAAAAAAATTACACTGCATGAACAAGTACCCTGCAGATGTGTTTGTGTTTGTAGTCTTGTGGTTACCGCGCCATCATTGTAGGTGCTCCACCTTGTTACATAATCACCGGATTGGGAAGTCACGTGTATTACCGCTGGATGCGACTTTATGTGTCATAGGCAGCACAGAGGATGATAAAGCACATTAGACAGTTTTGTTTGCATCTCAATGTTTCTGGGATTGGTGTTGCGAGCAAGCAGGCTCGATGAAGCACCTCACCCCTTTTAGGGGTTTTCATTACCCAATTCGTTCGAATGAGGAACCTGACCTCGGAATCGCTCAGCGGAGAAAAGTCTGTGAGTTCAAATAATCTCAGCATGGTCAAGACTGATACATTGGCTTCTATGGCCCAAATCCATGTCAAATAACACAGAGACACGTGAAATAAATGAGTGTTTGGTTGTGCATCTCCCATCATTACATAATAAGATGGGCCGCCCGCGGTAACTAATTGATTTCTATGCCCTCGTGAGGTACAATTGTTGGGCCTAGAATGAGGTCTATGATCAATGGAGTGCTGATGTAAGCGGAACTTCTTTGCTCCGCTCACCCATCAGCATCATCGAGTGCTCGTCTCCCACCTCGCACCCAGCTCTCAAACCTTCGGTTTTCTTTGCTCTGTGTATGCACACTGCTCACCATGTTTTTTTTTTTTTTTCAGTTTGCCTTGTACCTGGCCTAGCCCACCATTGCTTGAGGGGGGGCAAAGCTCGCATTTTATTGCTGGTCATCACTATCCCGTGACAGGTTATTTGATGAGATGGATCTGTCATGGCACAAGGGGGCTTGACTTCAGCTGTGTTGCATTTTTCTTTCTGATGTGCAGCATTGACTGCTCTCAATCTGTTGGAACTAGGTATGCACAGAGGATGGGCGAGGACAGATAAAAGAAGAATAGAATAATATTTTGTGTGCTACAGACTGAGTCTTATATACCTACAAAATATACTAGAGTATTCTACTGAGTTCTACTGAGGATGAGTAAGATAATCTGGAAACTTCTACAATATTCTCAGGCTGTCAAGTTGCTCTAACCCTAATCTTCAACACAATCCTGGCAACAAAATCTTGGTCTCTTGATCTTCAATATGTCTCCCCCCCAGTCACTCATTCCCTTCATCACATTATATTTCCTCCAAAACCATATAATTATTCCTTCATTAACTCATTCATCTGATTTGGGTAGTGTCCCTCCCTCCAATCACTCATTTCATTCGGGGTTGTGTCCCTCCCTCCAATCACTCATTTCATTCGGGGTTGTGTCCCTCCTCCAATCACTCATTTCACTCGGAGTTGCATCCCTCAATTGCTCATTTAATTTGGGTTGCATCCTTCAATCGCCCATTCGGGGTTGCCTCCCTCCAATTGCTCATTTCACTCAGGGTTGTGTCCCTCAATCGCTCATTTCATTCAGGGTCGCATCCTTCAATTGCCCATTGTCACGCTCAAGGTTCAAGAACACCCAATGGACGCACAATGCGGATTGGAGGTGCTCGGTAAGAGTGAGGCTCAAAGAATGATGGAATAAAAGACTAAGGAATACATGCGACTAGCTGCACTACTTATACTGTCCGTCTGTGGCTATGTAACTAGTGCTAATAATATATACAATAGAGCGTCCATGTGCAATAAGCACCATAACCATGTGTTCTGAATAATAAACATGCCAGAACCATGTGTTCTGAGTAAGAAACATCCTGGAGCCATGTGTTCTGAGTAATGCCCATGTCAAACCCTCTGTGTCCTGCACGTCCTTGGGTGACATCAAGCCTAGGTGTCTAAGTTCAGCGGCTAGCGCCTTCTTCTCATCGTCGGACATCCCATCTACGACCTTGGCGAGCGTGACGTGGTTGGCGTTTAGGTTGTTCTCAACATTATATCTGTCCAAGAGCTCCTGTGCGTTCACCAAGTTTCGTCGCGGCTCCCAATTCTGTTCTCCAATCGGGTATCCCTTCCACTTGATTAAATACTGGTATCCTCGCCCACGTTTCCTGTGGTTGAGGATCTCCTCCACTTCGTACTCCTTCTCTCCCTGCATGATCTGCGGTCCCAGCCGCTTCTCTGTTCGTCCCTCAGGCGGTTCCACATAAGGTGTGAGAAGTGCCTCGTTGAAGACCGGATATGTCTGATCCGTCTCCGGCAGTCTCAGCTTCCACGCCGAAGCCCCGGCCTTTTCCAGGATCTCGTAAGGCCCCAGCCTGAGATCGTCTATCTTCTTGGTTGGTCGGTCCGTCTCGATATTGGTTCCTTCGACCCAGACCTTGTCTCCGACTTTAAATACAGGCAGCTCACGCCTATGTGCGTCATAATACTTCTTCATGTTTTTCTGGGTTTTCTCAAGAGCGACCGATGCTTCATCGCGGATCCTCTTCATTTTCTGTGCGAAGTCGTTCGCGGCTTCGTTGTGCGACTCAACTGAGTTCTCTATCCCCTTCCAGGGGTGGTATCCCATGTTCGTATAGAAAGGTGACATGCTTGTCAACGAGCTTGTTTTATCGTTGTGAGTGAACTCGGCCAATGCGAGCCACTCTGCCCAGTCCGACTGCCGGTGGTTGACAAAGATCCTGAGATATTTTTCAATCTCCCGATTCATCCGTTCCGTTTGTCCGTCTGTCGCCGGATGATAGGCTGTGCTTGGGTTCATCTCTATGCTGAGAAGCCGGTTAAGCTCTCTCTCACATGAACCCGGATAAATATTGTGTGTCCCGATCCGATATAATTTTACGGGGAATGCCGTGATATCTAATCACGTGATCCCGGGTGAGTCGGGCGACACCTTCACTCGTCAGCTCCATGTTTGTTGCCTGGCAATGGAGCATCTTCGTGTAAGGGTCGGCCCAGACTTGGATAGCGTTGCTGACTGGCAGTGGACCGATAAGATCCATAGATATAATTTGCGAAGGCCCCTCAGCGATCTTGTGCGGGTTAAGCTTTCCCTGCTTGTATCGGTGCACTTGAGTCCTTTGGCAAGCCTCGCAGGCCTTTATATATTCAGCGACCTGGTTTCCCAGCCTCGGCCACCAATAATTACGCTCCACCATTTCCTGTGTGCGGTTCTCTCCGGGATGGCCGAGCATGGGCAAGTCGTGATGGAGTCCAATAATCTTATCACGCAAGTCCTGATTCCAAGGTACATATATAAGTCCGTTGTGATATATAATATTGTCCTTCTTTTCCCAGGCTGGTAGCTTTTTCTCGAGCGCCAGCTTAACACTCTTATTGATCTTCTTCTCCTTAGTTATCTCTTCCAAGATCCCTGCCTCTGGCCCTTCGAGCACTATGTCCTGTGCTCGGAAATACTCTGGCTTCAGCAGAACGACATTGTCGTTGTCGTCTTTCCCTTGGCCGTGATCTGATCTCCAAGATAAGAGGTCTGCCTTCTTGTTCAACGCTCCGGGCCGGTGGTGCAACGTGAAATCAAACTCTGCCAGTTCCTGAATCCACCGGGGCTGTCTGCAATTAACCTTCTGGGGCTTCTTGAAGTATTCGAGATTTTGATGATCAGTAAAGATCTCGAACGTTTGGCTTGTGCCCATCAACAACTCTCGCCACTCGTCCAGTGCGGTCATGATCGTGAGCATCTCTTTGTCATAGATCTCATAGTTCCGCTCAGTCTCATTGAGTCCATGAGACATGAAAGCAACAGGGCGTCATTCACCCTCCTACTCCTGTGCGAGCTCCGCTCCTATAGCTCCATCTGATGCATCTGCCTCGACTCGGAACTTCCCGTGATCCGTGGGAAGTGCCAGTACGGTGTCTTCAGCGATGCGATCCTTGAGCCTTTGGAACGCTCTCTTCTGTTCCTCTCCCAAACTCCAGCCTTCCTTCCCGGTCAACCTTGTCATCGGCTTCGCTATCTCTGCGTATCCTCGGATGAAGCGGCAATAGAAGTTTGTGAAACCCAAGATCGCTTGTGTCTGCTTAAGGTTCTTTGGTTCCGGCCACTCCATCACACCCTTGATCTTCACCGGTGATAAGCCGCGAAATTTGCGAAACCTCAAATTTTACGAATGCATGACATTCAGCGCTCATCCAGAGGTTGGTGTGAGCTCCAAACGTGCAACTCAGAGCCATATTGCATTATCATCTTAAACTGGCAATAACAGCTTATTCCTGGAAACTTCACCTTTGGGACACTTGGGGGTTGAATCCAGATTAAGGCTCAAAGCCCATACATCAAAGTCCTGAAACACCCTCTATACGTGGGAAGGCAAAGCAATGCTCACTATCAAAGGGAGAATCATATTATCCACCTCTGGCATTTATTGGCATGCTGGGAACCTTATTCGGGAGGGGAACACCTAGTTGTTTACACGACTTTGGCTTACCTGACGCGACGTGATGGGTCACCTGATCTACGATTATTACTCCTATACACTGGATCCGCGACAGCACGATCACCCGATAAGCCGCAGACCGGATTAAGCTTGTACTGCATGTTTCTGGATACCAATTAAGGGCATCTGGGTATCATTGGAAGGGTATTAAACCATGCAATCCAGTCAACGATACTAGAAGTTGAGGCATCTACCACAGAGGAAGATATGGGTCAATTACCCTATTCAGGGGACTAATTACACATATAATCCCCTGATCAACGGGAGTCATTGGGCGAACATATAGGAGAGCTCAAGTAGCGAATAAGGGCGCCAGGACGCGTGCAGCTGATACCAATTGCAGGCTAATTAATTAAGTAGAATACCCGAGGCCTAGTAATCACGCACATGTAATAGTTTTTGTACAGTATATAAGGAGGGCAGAACCAGGGAGGACGGCACTGAACCAGACCCCAGAAAGTGAGGAGCAATACAGCCCTTGCGTACGGAGTTGAAGTTTAGGCTTGAATCTTTGGCCGTCAATTAGTCTCAGAATTTAAGTTCGGTTTTGGAATAGCATCAGTGGGATTTATAAGTGTCGGTTACGGGGCATGAGCCATACCAAGTTCGAGGCGTGAGCCATTGTGTGTGTTTTGAGGTGTGAGCCATAGTTACGGGGTGCGAGCCAAGCAAGTTTGAGGTGCGAGCCAAGTCAGTGGAATAAGGCGTGAGCCAAACAACCGGGTCTAAACAGCCCACCGGATTAATAGTCCACCAAAACAAACCGGTCTAGAGCCGTTATATCTGCATAGTTGGGAAACTTAAATCCACGTTGGGAACCAACCGATAAATTCAGGTTGTGTCTTGAATGCCACCTCAAGAAACTAGTTGAGACTTAGCCACCCTTGGGGGAACGGGAATTGAATACTTTCGTGACAAATATGTTTACTCGTGGTTTCCTTGGACCTATACTTGTGTCCAAAAAGACCCGAAACTTGTCAGTGCATCAAGGTCATTAAGGGAGTGTGTTGGTGTTGGAGTCTGTCTATTGTCGGTTTAGTCGTGCTTAATCTCACTTTGTGAGTTAGGTGTAACTCAATCGTTCGATAGGGGGGATTTTGGCAGTTGCATATTTAGACCGTTGAACCTGAGCAACCCTTTCACCGGGTCCATCCTCATCGAGTTGTAGGAAATGATGACTCCTAGATACTCGATCTCCGTTTTCTCAAAGTCGCACTTCTCTGGTTTGAGAAAGAGCTTGTTGTCTTGCAGGATTTTAAGTACCCGCTTTGTCAGTGCTCTGTGCTCCTTCAAGTTGTCGGTGAAGATAAGGATATTGTCCAGGTAGACTATGACCTTTCCCTCGTTTATGAGCTCTCGAAGGATGTCGTTCATCATTGTCTGGAACGTTGCCGGGGAATTCGTCAGGCCAAAGAACATCACGAGCGACTCGAACAGCCCTCAGTTTGTCCTGAACACCGCTTTCCACTCTTCTCCCTCCCTGATCCGCACATTGTTGTACCCCCATCTGATGTCCACCTTCGTGAAGTATTTGGCACCACGGAGCTTATTTACGAGCTCCGAGATCAACAGAAGTGGATAACGGTTTTTAATCGTCATTTCGTTGAGCTTCCGATAATCTTGGACTGGTCTCAGGCTGCCATCCTTTTTCTTCACAAAGAAGAACACTGAAGCCATCGGCAACTTTGAGGGTCGGATCCTCCCACTCTTCAGATTCTCCTCCAGGAACTCGTTCAGCTTACCCTGCTCCGTGACCGAGAGCGGATAGATCTTGCAATCTACAGCCTTTGATCCTGGCTTAAGCTCGATTGCGTGATCCCACGGCCTTTTCTCAGGCATGGCATCAAACGATTCCTTTGCGAACACCTTCACGAACTCGTGGTACTCCTCCGGGACCTTCCCTTCGGTCATGTGCTCCTTCCCACGATTCGCTTCCTCTGCCATCTGCTGCGCCTGTGATCCTTGTGCACGCAGATCGATCTGTTCCGCAAAGTCGACCAATAGGATCGACTTGCCGTCTTCCAACTTCTCTTCCTCCACGGACAATCCAGTCCGGTACTCCGTGCCGTGCATGTTGCACCTGGGCGGGCAGCGGCTGAACACAATCTTTTGTGATCGCCAGTCCACCTCGGGGTTGTGCTTGAACAACCAATCGTACCCAATGAACACGCGAGCCTTGCCTAGTCCTGTGACCAAGAACCGTTGGCACTCAACGTGGGGTCCGGTCGAAAGCATCAACTCAACGTAGTGAGTGATCTTTCCCCGAGAGTTCTCCGTTCCGTCTGCGTTGCGGGCGACGATGTGCACGTCAAGCTCGTGGAGCTCGAAGCCTTCTGCCTTGGCATAATCTCGATCGATGCACGTGGTAGTGAAACCGTTATCGAGAAGAGCTTTGACAGTGTGCGTCTTCCCAGGGTCCAACGCAGTCAACGTAACAGGAACGAGCATCTCGTGGTGCTGCCTCTGCTTCTGGAGTTCCTTCATCTCCTTGGCAAGCCGATCCTCAGGCTGTGCCAACTTCTGCGCCGCCTGTGTCTTCTTCTGACTCAGCGTCACACGTGTTTTCTTTTGTTTGGGCGCTTCCTCCCGATCCTGGGATTGAGCCCTCATGGCATCGCTGTCCTTTTTTGTCTCACTATTTTTCGCACTGGTTTGGGTTCCAGGGGCCTTTTTGAATGCACTCCATCTCTTATTTACTTCGTCCATCTTCCGATTGCGAATATTATGTTTCCAATTCTGATTCTCCAAGATACGTATTTTTTGTTTGCACTAGCTACTAGAAAATCGTTTATGCTCTTTCGTAGACTAGTATTTTCTGGGGTATAAATATCATATGCCGGGTCTGTAACTACGTTGCTAATATTAATGTCCTTGAGATGTGCATATTTGTTCGTGACAGGGGGCGCCGCTTTGGCCGCAAGCGGGGGCCCCTTTAAAAACCCTTCTCGCAAAGGACGGCTGCAAGAGCCTGCAGGTCATCCTGCGAATAGTCCTCGGTCTTGATCGACCGGATATTAAACTTCCGCTTGGGAGGCTCCGGGCACTCCCGCTTCATGTGGCCCTCCTTGCCACAGTTATAGCATACAAAAGGGCGGGCAGTCTGCCTGGCCCTGTCCACGTCCATCAGGGCGGTCTCCCCCGGCCCGATCTTCTTCGCAAGGTTGGGCACCGGCCCGAACCCTGGTGATGACTTGGCAGCCGGCGCTTGTGCACGCGCCGGGGCCCAGAACATCTGGCTCTGTTGAGCCTCTCGGAGCTTCTTCCGCTCCATGACCCCGCTGATCGCTGTCAGCCTCTTCTTGAGTCCCGCGTAATTCTCCGGGACTTCTACCCCTCCAGCGTACAGCTGGTTTCAGACGTCCTCGTTCACGAGGTTCTTGAGGGTTTCCACAAGAAAGGTGTTGTGGGGGGTGTCCTTGTCATTTGGGGTGTACCCCGCTTCCTCAGCGTTCAACTCAAACGCCTGGATGAAGTCGGCCAGGGGAGTCTTTCCCTGCCGAGTTGTCATAAGGTGCATGTGCGCCGTCTGCTTGACGTTCTTGTCCTGGAACGTCGCTTCCAGCTCCGAGATCAGATCATCGAAGTGGTAGAGGCTGTCAAGCCCCTCGCGCAGTGTGCGCTTTCGCCAATTACGTACCCAGTTTGTGGCAGGGCACGAGGCACCATCGGTCTGACCCAATAAGGAAAGGGTGAACGTGATCTTCTTCTTTTCGGAGTCAAACTCCGAGTCGTACGCCCATAGGTAATTAAGGAGGGCATCGAGAAAGGTCTCCCACTTGCTCTTGTCAGAGCCGTCGAAAGTGGGGGGAAGGTGTGCGAAGGAAATCCGAGAGGACCTAGTCTCTCTCGGGGCAGGGTCGAGATCGATAGCGGGCATGTAAGAGGTGGTGCCCTGGTTCTGGTCTTCGTCGGCCATTGGTAATATGAGCAAAGGGCGAGGTGGTTGGTAAGGTGGTTGGACGAGAGCGGTGTAAAGTCGATCGAACGGAGTGAAGGTAGGAAGTTCGGTGGAACAGTATAAGGAAGTCGACGGGGATGAGGTTCCCAAAGAGGAGGTGGATGGGGCGCGGAAGGTCACTGTGTTGGTACGAATCCGCACTCAGTGGTTGGTGAAATCACAACGGTCTCTTGTGACAGAACTACCCCGGGTCTTCTACAACACCCCCGGCAATAGCGAGGCAGTCTTCCCCGAAGGTCCGGCTGGCACTCCTACGACTGCTATGTGGCTTAGGACGGACTCAACGTTTCCCATTGCCTAGCGTCTGTCTGTTTGGTAAACCGAAAATGACTGGTGCTGCACTTGTTTAGACTCGCTGTGGACGAGGTAGGGAGTCGGCGGGTGGGGAGCAATAGATAATGGAACTTCAAATATGAGAAGCCAAGTAGTGGATAGAGAAACCGAGTAGTGGATAGAGGGATGGGGAGAAGGGAAAGGAGGTCGAAGGGTAGGGGTGGTACGAAGGTATGAAGGGTAGTCTTTGGTTATGTCACGCTCAAGGCTCAAGAACACCCAATGGACGCACAATGCGGATTGGAGGTGCTCGGTAAGAGTGAGGCTCGAAGAATGATGGAATAAAAGACTAAGGAATACATGCGACTAGCTGCACTACTTATACTGTTCGTCTGTGGCTATGTAACTAATAATATATACAATAGAGCGTCCATGTGCAATAAGCACCATAACCATGTGTTCTGAGTAAGAAACGTCCTGGAGCCATGTGTTCTGCCATGCATACTCCACATGTGACACCTGTCAGCTGTCCGATCACCAATCCGTCATGCTTCATCGGCATGTTCCTGTGGGAACCCGATCCCTGGCTGTCCGATCACTGATGACTCAAGCATAGCCTTGGTGTTTAAATAGATGAGCACTTGATTAGGCGCTTAGATAAGGCATTGTCGTGATTAGATAGTGTCTAAATCGTGACACCCATTCGGGGTTGCATCCCTCCAATCACTCATTTCACTTGGGGTTGTGTCCCTCAATCACCCATTTCATTCGGGGTCGTGTCCTTCAATCACCCACTCAAGGTTGTGTCCCTCCAATCACTCATTTCACTCGGGGTTGCATCCCTTTTATTCGGGGCCACATCCTTCAGTTGCCCATTTGGGGTTGTGTCCTTCAATCACTCAGGCCCATCGCTTATTCCCGTGGAGTGCAGAGAATATAGAAATATTGTATGTGATCCAGGCCTGCAACTCGAAGATTTGAAGCACATGTTGCACATTGACTTGTGTTTGGCCTACCCCAACGCGCTTCATTGATCACGTGGCAAAGGGGCACAGCCGCCAGGCCCCTTTGCCCGACCTTTTACGCCGATACACACTTACATACACTTACAGTGGTCTTCTGGACACCGATGCACAACTCAGATTCAGACTCATCCCGTGAGGACCCAAATACCCTCCAACCCAAACCATGGAGAGCCAAGTCCTTCTCAATTATCGATGGGGGGTGCACCATTCATATCTCATCTCATGGGCACTGATTCGGGTCTCTTGCTGTCCCCGTTGTCACTTGGATCAGTGGTGAAAATCCTCCAATATGACATCTGTACACTGCCAAATCCACGCAAAAATGTCCATAGCAGACTGGACTACACAAGCTACTGTGCAAGTGGTTCTTCTCTCACCCTGAAGTTATTTCCAAGCTCGACGAGGTATGAACTGCAATCAATGCGGCCATATTAGAAGCCTCATAAGGTGGCCTACTTGTCGGGGATATCCATGTCATGGTGTTCTGCGAGATGGGGAAGCACCGCAGCCTGGCATTTGTGGAGGAGCTTACACGGTGGACACTCAACTGTCATCTGCAACTCGAGTTGCAGTGGTTATCCAACCACGACATGAACTGTCATTTGCATAAATCCGCACTGTCGTTTGACTAACGCTGGCCGCTTTGGGCTTTCGGACTTTTCCGCGGCCATGCTGCAGCCTCGTTGCTCTCACGCTTTGGTTGCTTCGTGTAAATACAGATTGTAAATATTGTATTTTTCACCCCTCTCAATTTGCCCCGGTTGTCCGAAAGAAGCTGTAGTACATAAGTCTGTATTAACCCTACATAACATAAAGCCTCTCGCATCCGATAAGATCAAGCGATATTGATTGATATATCATAATTGATCACAACAATCCCAAGGCATCTCAACCTGTCAAGATAGGACCTCTGAATATCCCTTTGGAGGCTAGGTCAAAAAATTCCCAGATCCACCCATTCTTGTCCGCGCAGATTTTGGTGTGATCTGGGCATTTTTGTCTGTGCCGCACCTAGCCGACCGTGGGATGTCCGTCCAAATCACGTAATTTTCAGCTTCCGGCGCTTACAAAATCACAATTTTCCTGATTTTAGCGTGTTTTTGGACTATTCTCGCATGAAAGCAGCATTTTCGTAAGTACCTGGGTCCAGAATCGGTTGTTGACGAGTTTCTGGCCCACTAAGTCCGCCGAACTTGGTGATTTTTGTCCGCACCCTGGCCTGGGCCTGCTGGCCCTCGAGGCTCATTTTTGTCCGTTCCAGACCTACAAAATTTTGTCCGCACCCGGACCTAGCCTCCAAAGGGATATTCAAGGGTCCTGTCAAGATGGCACTTTATGATCTGAGGCAGATAGTGTCTTATGCGACGCATTGGGATCGAGGTTTTCGGAAGGTCACTCATCCCATCAACATTGTCGTGATTCAGCAGAAATTCATACAAGTCCCTCTTCAACAACTTTCACAATATACCTGGGACTAACCCTAACTGAACCTAACCTTCTAACCAAAACCCTACCCGAACCTAACCCCCCACGCAAAGTGGATACAGAGTTCCGCCCTGCCGAGCGTCAGCCGTGGACGGCAATCCATCAATGTGACATGATGGCCATCAATAGGCTCACACAGCATGTGTCGCACATTATAGCCAATGTGCCTCACATCAAATCTATCTGGGCCATTTTGTCTATCCTCCAGCACTGTAGCCTACTACAGCGGCCTGGGCATACTTCCTTACTTCAGCTACACGGAGGAGCATCCTAAGGCCCAAGGGCAAGAAAAACTATCTTTGGTGCCAGTCGGCCGCCCCGGCATTGGGAAGTCTTTTGCACTCCTTCGGGTCGCATCCTACGCTGCCTCTACCTCAGAATAGCTCGGCCTTTACATCCCCTGTGCCTGTTACCTCATCGACACCTTCTCCCCCTATTCTTACTCCCTCTCCATCCACACTTATTATCAGCCCAAAGCACCACACGAGCTTTTACGTAGGACGGGCCACCACATTCTCAAACACCTCGTCACATCCGCACCAATTGCCCTCCCAGACAGGGAGGTAATCCCTGAAGGCACTGTGCTCCGGGAGGTTGTCTTTCTCGGCCTTACAGACCCCGAGAACAAGCAGGTTCCTTTGGAGGGATGGCTAGCCAGACCCTGTTCCAGCTTTTGATCGCGGTCGTCCAGGACGACCTCCAGTTGACTTCCAAGAATTGACGGGAAGGAGCCTTTGCAGGGATCTGGTCCATCTCTGAGCGATTCGGCCGTGGCATCTGGGGGTACCCCGCCTTTTGTTGGAGTATGCGAGCGGCGGTAAATTGCAAGTCCCTTCTTCTTCCTCCTTCCACCTTTGAGGTGGTTGGCAAAGTTTTGCCCTCCAAGCAGAGTTATCACTCCAGAAAAAATTGAGAGAGCTTTCATGACAATTACACAACTGTCTTAGCATTAAAATCCACTCACTAGAACAAAAATTAGCAGGAAGGCGGAAGAGCGGAAGACCTCCGGGCCGGTCGCCGAGCCACATCATTCAATATATGCAAATAGCATCAAATCCAAATCTGACGCCGTAGTAACTCTCAATCTCCGAGATTCACACCGTGATTAGACTTAGATCCCAGGAATGCTGCGGTGGCGCGGGCGCTTGAGTATGTGAGTCGCGAGTCTTTGCGATCCTTCATTCCCCTGACAGTTTTGAATAAACACAATCTCCGACCCGACAACGCACACGCTGCATGGGTGTTTTTCCTTAGGCACAACAGCGACACACCTGGTGTGATTTTACGTGCAAAGTTAAAAGCGGCTAAAAACAAATCAGGGTCCTTCGAATACAGAATAGACTGCCTCACTGAGTCACGGTGTAACGCGCGCTTATGAACCTGGACCCCATCGATTTCATCGTGGTGATTGGCATACATTAACCTTCGCTGAGGAAAGACGCCTTTCAATCACACCCCCATCTTCCATGTCTGGTCCGCTCGACCTCGATGCTGCCTCTGCAGCCCTCATCGCGCAGCTCACGCTCGACGATGTGGAAGATATTCGTGCTTCCGCCAAAGGGAAAGCGCCGGAGGGCAGCCCACCCTCGGATGCAGAATGCGCGCTTCGTGCGTACTCAGAAGAGGTCCAAGACACGCTACGTTTCTTTCAGGATCTGCAGCTCGCCCGGAGCATGGACTCCGCCCTTGAATTGGATCAGCCCGTCCTTTCCGTTCTCTCCGTCGTCGAGGACTGCGTGAAGGACGATCAGCAGTATGCAGAGGCCCTGCAGAATGGTCAAACGCTTCCAGCACAGTCGGAGGTCCAGCGGCTGGTCGAGGATCCGCAGTTTTCCCTCTTCGCGTGCGTATCCCACGATCTTACCTTGCCCACTAGTCTAACATCCCACTGAATCAGTCAGGACGGAGGAGAGGCCACCGCGGCAACGGATTCAAGCGATAGTGATACCGAAATCGCGACCGATCGAAGCGCGATGGTACAGGTTCGGTATGTGCTGTGTTGTTCGAAATGGCGGTGTCTCTGAGAAAGTGCAGCGCACAATGTGTAATATGCCGGGACAATTTACGAGCCTCGACTGCCTTTCGCGCGCCCTGTGAGCACTTCTACTGCCGCGATTGTCTTTCAAATTTAGCACACTCGTGCGTCGGCGATGAATCGCTATTTCCTCTTCAATGCTGCCGACAAGCCCTCCCGATGGATGGCCCGGGGGGTGTCTTCGCCCAGCTGGAAATCTACCTCAGGCTTTCGCTCCGCGCCAAAGCCAGGGAATTCAGCACTCTGTCCAAGGATCGCCTATACTGTCCCCAGCCGACCTGTTCCATGTTCCTTGGTTCCACCGTCAACCGTGCCGGCGACGTCACTTGCCCGCGCTGCAGGACAGAAGTCTGCTTGGGCTGCCGGCAAGTCGTGCATCCGAACGAGAAGTGTGGAGAAAACACTGCACTCGAACAGGTCAAAGCGCTCGCGCTCGAGAAAAATTGGCAGACGTGCCCGGGCTGCGGCCAAATCATCGATCTCCAGCAAGGGTGCTACCACATGACGTGCCGATGCCGCACGGAGTTCTGCTATGTGTGCGCCGCGCCGTGGAAGCACTGCACGTGCCCCCAATGGGAGGAAGCGCGCCTGCTCGATACGGCCGAACAGCGGGTCGAGGTTGAGATGGGAGCGCGTGCGCGCGCCGCGGCGCCTGCTATTTTCCAGGAACGAGTTCAACAGCGGGTCGAGAGACTGCGATATGATCATGATTGCGCGGGTGGGCACCATTGGAGGCGGCGCGATGGACGGGCGCGATGTGAAGAGTGCCATTACATGCTCCGGGAATATTTACTGGTAGGCCTTGCGCTCGACACTTCGCTGGTCGCTGATCGCATTCCAAGCTGTGCCGCTCGTGTGGGATTGCAGTATGCGTACGTTGCTCGAGGAACCGATTGTAGGTCAAGAGGGTGTGGGTGACCCAACTGGTTGAGGTGCAGAAGAATATAAATTTGTTTGACGTTTGGGAAGAACCAACTATAATGAATGATGGGAAACGTACTTTATGAGTGGGCCAAAATTCATTCACGGAACAGAGTATCTCCGCCAATATGGAAAAGGTAGTTCCAGCCTCGATCTGTAAACGCGACAGTCGTCTTGGATATATCGGTTCCCAAGTTGCCGCGGTTATGTTCAATGGAACCCAAATTGTGCCCTTGAGTTAGGTAACATTGTGTAGGAGAATTGAAATCATAGCGAGTTCGGCCCACCGGTACGCGTTCAATCTTTTCAAGTCAATGTCTGGTTTTATTTGTCCGATCCAAAGCACGCGTCTTGAACCCGTGACATGAAATGATGCCAGAACCCTAACCTCGATGGACTTTTGCTTGACTTTCTCTTTTCGTTGCCCCCGTTGCCCTAAAACCGTGTCTCTGGTTCACCCTGCTGGTCCGAACTACGGTTCCCCGGAAGGTTTGCCGACTTTTCTCAGGCTTTTGCACGAGGAACATACGCCATTGGCTCGGGCCCCGAACAGACGGTGGGACGACTGGCGCCAGGTGTTTATACAGATGCTTCCGATTAAGTTTGGACGACGATGGCCGGCGTATCGAATGCCACCTCCCGCCCTGTGTCGCTCTCCTTACCACCGTATTCTGCAAATCTCCATCTGGGCGAACAACTGCTCGGACAGACCCTGCGGAATCGGACTACAGGCGACTATGTGCGTCGTTGTGGTCGCTTGACTCTGGCTCTTCACGGGCAGGAGCTTGGCGCGGAAATCGCCACCTACGGGCGTGAAGCCAGGGTTACTGGAGTAATAATCCTCGCCGAGTCCGAAACTGTTACAAATGTCGTCTTGCAGGTCGGTCCACAGTCATTCAAGACGTCGGCCTCCTGACATGGGTTGAGCAGGTCCGAGGAAAAATGGACACCACAGTCGCGGACCTCGGTTGTCTGACCACAAGAACTCTCCGCAAAACATTCACAGTGTGGCCGACCGAGTCCAAGCGTCCGATATGCCCTTCTACGCTTCCATTCTCGTTGCTGTTACTAGCGACCTTCCGCGATGATAATCACGTTTGGTACGACCTCCCGCCCTCATACGATATCGACTTTCCGGGATTCTTTGGCACAAGCGCTTACCACTTTTTGGTTGTTATAACGAAGTTCCAATTCCTCCCCAGCGATCAGATGAAAGTCCTCCTCTCGAACAATTTCTCCCTTCCTAACTTATTCTTTTCAGGATGTCAGTTCCGTTTCAATATATTCCGCGGTCACGAATACCACGAGTACTCGAAGATTCGAGCACTCTGTCTCCAAACGAACCGGCATGGCGAAAATCATTACACGCCTAGCTGTTGCGTCTCAGGGTGTGGCCGAAACTCTTGAGCTCGGTGTGCGTCTCTGGCTCCATCTTCATGTTTCCTCACCGAACTTCTGTCAGCTTTTTTTGCCAGGTGCCCAAGCTTTCAACATGGAAGATCCGATACCCTTCCACATTCGACTCACCGGCGCTATTCCGCTTGTTCAACATTGCCGCACCGACTTTGTTCGATCCAGAGGGATGTCATCATAAATCTGCACGGACGCCCCCAGACACGTGTCATCGGCATCGGCCACGGTTCCCCGGGTCCCTGTTATCCCCCACTGACGGGCACATCTCAAAGTCATGACGAGATTGCATTGGCGTGGGAAGGCAAGTTGCGCTGCAACCCGGACGTGCATTGTGGTGGGTTTGATGCTGGCCTCATGAAAATCCAGGTATGCTCATGAATATATCTGTGTGTTTTTATATGAATGGCCGTGGAAGGACTCTGTCGTTGTGGAGATGACGCCGTCTCAATCCCACGCGTTACAGGTTGGTTACCTCCGCCACACGGAACGGATCACATTGGCTCCTTCGGCCATGCCCCGAAATCAGTGATTTTCATGCACCTTGCCTAGCGATATATGCAGAAATATTCATGACTGCTTTTCTTTTTTGGTACATGGGTGATCTGAGATAACAGACATCGATTTTGGCATCCCGACCTAACACTGTCCACAGCCCCGAGATTTATATACTCGTACACATCGAATGTGGGGGTGATCACCGCAGAAACGGATGGGGACGTACTTCTTACACGACATATTTTCTTGTGAGACGGACGACAGGAGTCGAGAACACCGCCTTGTCAAATCCGGTAATCCGTGTTTCAACACCTGCGGATCTGGAGGCACCAATGTCTCCCTTGTGTGGAAGTATATAAAGCATGGCATGACATTGCTCCCCCACTGATTCCCTTTCCCTCCACTGTTCTCCCTTGTCTTACTTTAACTCCTCCCATAATCCCAACAACACAATCAATACCAACATCACCATGTCCACGACCCCGGCGGTCGAATCAACAATCCCGCCCTCCCAGAGGTTGCGCCTAAAACGCTCCACGCGCAAACTCGAGGCGCTGCTCGGGGAGACCCCACTCGCGGAAATTATCCGCGAGCCCCAGCCCCAGCCATCCACGAAAAGAGAATCGACCACCTCCCTCGCGGGCCGTATCGTCGCGAGAGATGTCATGCGATCAAGAACCAACCCACGCCCGGTGCTGGTTGTTCGAGTCCCCAGTTCTACGCCTTCCGCTACCGACGCGATGGTCTCTCCCGGAGCGACGGCGTCTCCATTGTCCCCGACGTCCGGCATTGGTTCAAACTCCCCCGTCACGCCGTCCCCTCCCTTCCTCCAGGGTGCCATTCGTCGCAGAAGGATGGGGAAGCTCTCACGCATGCTAGGAGAGAACATACCACCAGAGCTCGTGTTTACGTCGGGAAATCAGGGCCGGCGTCGTCGGGAGTCGGTGTTGGATACGATGAACAGGCGCGCGTCTGCGCTACCCCAACCGATATGCGAAGGAAACGCGAGAGATGTGGCCGCCAGTCCTGGTTCGAGTGTACGTTACTCGGAGGCAGCCGATTCAGTTGATGCCACTGCCCCTGCATGGTATGTTTCTTTATTTGCCCCCTACAAGGACATACGTTAGTAGGATATTCGGAGGACATAACGGCGATCCACGTAATGGCATCGCAGCAACGAGACCTAATCTAACTCACCTTACAGTTCTGGTCTCATACTTCATATATAATAATACTGTTGGCCAATCGAACTCTTCTTCAAATTTCGGAGCCCCCCTTCAAAATCATGAGAAGTTTCCGGCTCAGAAATATAGTCCGTGAGAATCCTTCTCTGAAGCTTGTTTTTTCTGCGCTCTGATTCGCTTGCAACAGGGAATATTGGCTGCTTGACGATCTAGTGCAATGTGCATTGCCTCGCCCAATGAGCACGTTCTTGTCTTATTGGTCCTGAATGCACCGTTGAATTTATCCGAGGTCCGCACCATTCCATTGATCAATTGAAATCTACCAGTCGGATGTGCATATACTATTCTGCACCCAGCAATTCGATACAGAATACCAACCAGATACAGTGGTTTAAAAGTACATGGAGCATTAGCCGCATAGTCAGTTCAGACCTTCGCTCCCAGATCTCCCCCCTCACTCGCGCCCTCTGACTGTGCACTCATCCTACCAGGGTCCACGACCTCTGCATCGAGGACGCCAAACTCCAAGTACGGCAGTTCCTCCGTCTCTCGCGCGGGCATCGCGACGAGCGTGGCCACGCGCACACGCGTGGTGGGTGTCGGAAGCGCGCTCGGAACTGCTGGCTCCATGGTGGGTGGCGGGGGAGCAGGCGGCGCCCGGAAGAATCGCAACATGTCGTGAATCTCCTCACGCACTGCACGGCGCAGGGGGCCGTGTTGCGCGGCCATGGATTCCGGGTGCGGGGACCGTGTGGGTGCTTTAGCCGGTTCGGCGATGGGTGATGCGGAGAGCGGCTATAAGGTGTGATATTCAGCGTCGGTGTGAATACCTCCTCGTATTATTGTGGGGAATATACCTTCATGGCGCCCCACTGCTTCTCGTCGTGCTTCTCGCCGTCGGCGATATAGAGGTCGAACATCTGCGGTCTTGGACGGGCAATGTACACATGTTCTCGGCGGTTTGTCGGGGTCACCCACGTCCCGTTCGCGATGGCGATTTGCTGCCGCCGGCGGAGGATGACCGACCGGACGATAATCGCGGCGCTCACACACATCAGGATGATGAGCGTCGATAGGAAAGTGTACACTATGCACACGACATGAGGAACGACAGGATGAATGGCGAGGACGCGGGCGTACGATACAGTGTCGCGGGTGGCGCGGAACAGGGGCCATTGCTGCACGGTGGCAGTCCAGAAGGAGTGATACTGGGGAGCGCAATCGACGAGCTTGGACGGTGATGCGAGGGGAACAGCGCAGTAGCGGACGTCGTCACCACCGAGAGTGCGCTGGAGGACGTGGAAGATGACATGAGGCGCCGTTCAATGGAGAGGCCCACAGAGGCGAGTGCCTCGGGACGCCAGCACTTTGTCGTTGTACAGGGAAGTCAGCTCCACAACAGACAGCGACAAATGCCTGATGAATCGCGCCCTGGGAATGGCTGTCCAAAGATGGCCCTAAGAACTCACAGCGTGAGACTCCTGCCGTCTATCCTCGGAGGGTGTGCCCTCGCCGTAAGTTGGGCTTGGCTGACGGCAATCAACTTGGAGTGGAATGTAGCTGGGGTGGCGGGTCCGCTGGTTGACAATTTGAATGAGCTACGACACGCAGTCTGAGGTCGTAACGGATTCTAGGGGAAGGGCCACGTGAGAGTGAAGACAGATCGGTTAACATCGGACCGGAGACCTCCTGAGAACGCAAGAAACGTGAACAGAATGATCATCGATAAACAATTTAAAACATATCGTCGTCAAGGGAGATTCCGAGAAACAAAAACATGTGCCGAATCGAGTAATTTTCTCAATAACCAAAAAGGGAATTTTGTGCTGAAACCTGAGGGCTGAATCTTACGATTTTTTTTTTTTTTTTTTTTTTTTTTTTTTTTTTTTTTTTTTTTTTGGAGCGTTTGGAGTAACAAGATCAAAGTCTGCAGAAGCATTCTGAGTCTGTCCGCTTGTGTTGCTGGTTATGAGCCAGTCATGCCGGTGAGTTTGTCCAGGAGGAAATGCCATTACGCACTTAAATTAACCAGTGTGGGACTCTGGCCTGCAATTTTATCCGATACCATTCAATGGCCATATACCCACTAAAACCCCCTCTGTGAGTGTCCAGTCATCCGGCAGTGAGTCCTCATCCATCAGTAGCCCGCTCCACGTGTTGAGTACGACTTGTTTATTCAACGCGAGTGGACCAAATTTAATTTTGTCTGTGAGAATACGGTCACGTCGAAGTGCCGAGTTCACTATTTTCAACCACTGATTGTGAATATTCACCTCGGTAAGTGTTGCGCCTGGGTTTGTAATAACCCGATTCACACGCAGCTTCCAAATCAGATGCCATCCAAGTGAAACTAATATTGCAAACAATCTTCCTTGTTCGGGCCTAATTTTCCTTCCTGATCCTTTAAATCTTAACAAGTTACATCCAAGGATCAACCCCCAGTTTAGCGTTGGCCAAGATGAAAATTTCTTCAACCACAATTGTCGAGTTAGAGACCAGATAATTTTTTGTTCAGGGGAGTTGCATTCTAGTGCAATGTGCTCTAAAGATTCAGTAGTATTACAGACATGGCAGACACCATTGTACTGCAGTGTCTCAGAGTGAGACCAGAAATCACCCACTCTGAATGTGTTGTGGATACATCTCCACAGGAACTCTCGTGAAAGGCGTTGAATTGAGAGTGATCGAATTGACTTCCAAATGGTTGTGTCAGATGGGGTGTATCCCGAAATTTCCTCCACTGAGCAACGAATACGGTCCAGATTAATGAAGGTGGACTTCCGGTGCGGTGCCTGACGAAGAGAGCGTATAATTTTTGTGAAGACTCTTTGTGAGCCGCGTTTCAGAAGCATTCCTGGAGATTCAAACATCAGATCGGTCTCCGTGTTGATCTCAATCTCCTGTATGCGCTCATCTCGAAGAGATCTAGCAGGATTCTCAGAGACTTTCTTGAATTGTGTGCGAGCTACTCGCTCGTTCAGCAAAGCTATTGCAGCTTTGATCAGCGGGAAGTTCGGATCGAGCAGATCATTTTCATGTTTGTCTCGCTCAGCCACCATTGTCCGCATGAGGTAATCTGCGGATGCACAGATTAGAAGCGGGGTATTTTTGGGAGTGTTCTGCAGTATTAGCAGCAGCCCCCCTAGAAGTGCAGATGAAAATGTTAATGGTATGTTGGGCTGATCAAATGTCACAGCGAGAGCTATACTCTCCTGACCCATGTTAGTGACTCGTGTAAATCCCAGCCTTATTTTGGGTTCATACTCTCCAGCATGTAAAATGTGTGCATGCAGGAAGATCGTGACCATTGTTGGCATATTTCCACCCATCGCATATCTCTTTGTCGATATTGTGTTAATGGATTCATCAGAAGCAAAAATGCGGAATCCCTCTTCCATATTCCTGAGAGTGAACTCTGGGTTGAATGTCATCGGTTCATTGCTTTGGATTGGTTCTTGGTTGAGCTCTAACTCTTGCTCCGTTAAGGCCAGCTCTTGACATAAATCCAAGTTCGATGCTATTGGGTTCCATTTCTGGGTGATGCTGTCCACCAACATTTTTGCTGTTTCTATGCATTCCCCAGGGTGTGCACAGTCCAAGTCTGTTCGATCTCGGTGGCATGAAGGGCAGCCACAATTCTTTCGACCAATTCCGGAAGGATTTATTGTGTGTGGCCTCCTCAATACCGTTGTTTTCCGGTTCGCAATTATAAGGGTGTCGTGTACAGTTCTGACTTGATGATTTGAACGAAGGCATGTGGCTGACTCCCGGCGATTGGCTCGTTTGTAGTCGGTGGTATTTACTGCTGGGTGCCTCCAGATTGGCATTTTCAACTTAATCTCGTCACTGATTGATAGGCCTGTGAACTTCAGGTCATATTTTCGGGCTGCCATAATCATCCGCTTGATTTCATTGGGTAGCGGAGTCTTGTTGGATATGGGCACATGGATATCCTGCACAAAGACATTGAGAATCTGTCCTGGTCGTACATTGAGGTAGCTTCTCTCCAGGAATTTAGTCAGGATGTAATCCACGAAATAACACCAGATGGCACGTTCATTCCCTTGGGTAAGGTAGGACTGCAGGTTCCAAAGGTCAATTGCCTCATTCCGCGCTGGGATATCAAGAATTCGCTTTCCACCCTCTGTGATGTCCAACATCATTGTTTCATGTGCTACTCTCGCCCTTTTTCCTTCCCAAAGGAAGGTGTGCTGGGTTCTCACCAAGGTCTCTTCGACATCTTTTGGCATGCCTTGGACTCTTGTCAGATATTGGGTCCGGCCCCCAATGACCATGTTGATTATATGTCGTTTCCCCTCGAGCCCCGGTGATGATAGTGTCCACTTATCGAGGTCGCTCATGATCTTTTCCACCACCCCCGGCCACGGAGTAGTGTACGGTACATTATTACCGATCCATGCTCCCAGCATGCGGCAGGTTTCGCCATCTGGAATGATCCTCATTCGGGTGATTGCACCGATTTGAGTTTGGTTGTTGATCCTTCTTTCTCTCCACACTTTTGCCCGATATGCAGGTCGGCCGAATGGTAGGAGAATCGTTTTATGTTCATTGAACCTAGCCGTCGATGCGGCACACCAGAGTCTCAGAATTCCCCAGAGTGTCTCCAGGTCATTGGTGGATGATAAATATACTGTTGTATCGTCTGCGAAGAGTGATATGACTAGCTCTTCCTCCATCCCCGGTACTTTGACTCCCTTGAGGCCGGAGTCTCTGATCAAACAAGCAAGTGGCTCGATGGCCAGGTTGAACAGCAGGCATGAGAGCGGATCTCCCTGCCTGACCCCACGAACAACAATAAACGAGTCGCTTATCTCCCCATTTATCATGACGACTGTCTCAGCATTCGTGTATAGTGTCTTTATTGTGTCGCAAAATCTAGGGGGGAAGCCCATATGTTCAAGTACTCGTAGTAGGTATGCATGGTTTATTCTGTCGTACGCTTTCTCTTGGTCCAGAGCGACAATGAGTCCGTCCTCCTCTGCCGCTTCAGCATAGTTTAGAAGGAACTTTGCCAGTTTCACCTGGTCCTCAATTTTCCGTCCCTTCATGAATCCGGCTTGATTAGGGTGCACCAGGGACGGTGCCACCTTCATTAAGGTCAATGAGTATGTCTTTGTCATTAATTTGTAGTCACAGTTCAGTAGTGTGACCGGGCGATAGTTACTGATTGTTGATTTATCTCCCTTCTTGAAGATAGGACACATCCATCCTGCATTGAACTTACATGTCTCAATCATTCCATAGTTCTCAATGTCAACATATAATTTCCCAAGGAAGGCAATTACGTTGAACAACTCCTGGTTTGACCCCTTGCTCTTCTCGAACAAGATTTCCAACATCTTATAAAATTCATACGGAATCCCATCAAGTCCAGGAGCCTTTCCATTTTTCGACAGTTTTAGTGCATATCCGACATCATCTGGACTCATCTCTTTGTTCATTTGGTTAAATTCCTGCTCAGATAGTCGAACCTTACATTTTTCAAGAGTGATTTCGGTCGCCATCACCCGTCCATATTCCTCTGGCCGGTCATTGTGTTGGATGGAGTTGTGATAATCCCTGGCCATTTGTGCCATCTGCTTGGGACGAGTTTCAAATTTGGGAATTGGTGAGTTCAGCTCACAGTCTACCCTGAACTCGTTTATGAGCTCCTTTGGATGATATCCTTTAGCAGCCTTGGTCCACGATGTTGTTCGCAATGTTTCCCCTTCAACATCATACCGGGCTTCAGTTGAGGCTTTCCTCCTCTCAGCTTCGTTTGCCAGACAGTCACATATCCTCTTCTCCAGCATGAATATTGCCTGTGACTTGTCCTCCAATGGCATCTCGTCATCGTGTATTATGATGATGAGTTGAGCCTTCCACTCCCGTATCTGGCGAGTTGATTCATTTGTGATGAAGCGCGAGCAATGTTTCCCGTAATTTGTGACATCAGACTTGAACTTTGCCCAGAGGGTTTGAATATTTTCAGTTGGTGTTCGCTCCAAGCCGTCTAGTGCTTCGAGGTCCTTCAATAATTTTGCCGCTAGGGCCTGAACCTGTCGGATAAACTTTGACGACTTTAGCAGATATAGTGGCAAACTCCACCTCCCCTGGCCAGTTCGCTCTTCTGGTCGACATGTCAACTGTACCATTACCAGTCGATGGTCACTCTTCACTGGGCAATGCACAATTTTCCAGTCCCTGTATGATGTGAACTCTTGACTGTCAACATTAATTCGGTCAAGTCTGGAGTATGAGTCATGGACCTCGTTTGTTACTGGGTTTGTCCTGTGCTGGAAGCAGGTGTAATCTCGAGCATCTGGGAATGTAGCTCGCCAACCATCGCGCATCCTAAGCAGGTGTTTCAGTCGTTTGTAACTCTCTGGTAGAGACTCTGCTGCTCCCGAGTTTCGATCCATTGGATCTTCAACAAAATTCCAGTCTCCCAATGTAATGTTGGGCAGGGGGATCCGGGGGTTGTCACGCCATGTTTTCCATAGCTCTGTCCACATCCTTTCCCGGTCGTCCGTTTTATTGGGGGCATATATGTTGAGAATATTGAGATTTGACCCGCGGTGCCAGGGAATAATAATCATTGAAGCACGACCTGCAATCAAGTCATACTCAACGATGTTTTCTGTATCTAGAAATTTCTTGTTGACGACGAAAGCCACCCCTGCTGTGGAGCATGGTTTCTCGGGGTGAGCCGAATAGAACAGCTTGAACCAGCGATTAAATATATTGTTGAACTGTATCGCCGACTCTGGATCAAAGTGTGTTTCCTGTATTGCGAGAACACCAAGGGCATTTGTATCAATTGTTTGTTTGAGGAATTGGAATTTATGGTTTCTGTTGTGCATGGACATATTTGTGTCTCGACCCGCAATATTGAGTGACCCAAGGTTCAAACTGGAGCGTGTGTATTTTGTGGAACTCCGGACTTGCGGTGGTTTATTCATCTGTCTTATTTTCAAGTTCATCCTTTCCCAGCCGTTATCATCGTCGAGAATCGATGTCGACTCTCCTGCTCTATCTCCTTGTCGGCCCTCGACACTCGCGTTGGTTATTGTGATGGCTGGTTGATCATTCTGAGTTGAACCAGGATCTTGACCATCTCTCCCCTGAGTTTCTGCCTGTTGGGAAGTACCTTCAACAAAATTTCGATGTTCTGAATGCTCCAGCTCAATGCCCTCCATCGCATTGGGGTCCGCTCTCGGAAAGCTTTGGGCTAGAGCGGAAAAGTTGTCTTGGGTACTACCCTGTTGCTCTTCACTTTGCACTGTAATAGCCAAAGCAACAAGACTGTTACATGAGGGGCCGCACATATTATCGCCAGGGATAGGCCCCTGGGTCCCCTGACTCCTGCTGGTTTCATTTTCTAAACTCCCAGCCGGCAGGCACTGGTGAGAGGGAGGTACCAGATCCCCAAAACCCTCAAGTGTTCCAAGAGGGCCCAAGGTACCAAAACTAGTTTCATGTGGGTGTATATTCATAAGAGGGTGCGTTTAAGGACCGCCGTCCGGAGGTTCTAGGTCAGCCAGCATGTAAGTTTAAACTGGCCGATGGGTGCCATCAATAATTCCGCACTCTATCAAAAGTGGTGCGCTCTTCAGTCGTGCATCGATCAAAGGAAAATGGGAATCCAATTTTATGTATATTCAGGGGCCTATTGGAACGGTAAACTGTGGGGTCAGAGTAGTTTCCAGCATGCTTTGCAATCAATTTACGGTTCGTTCGACCGTGCATCGGAACAAAGAAAACCCCGGCCCGTATGTTAAAAAATGGGTAAACCAAATCGTGTTTAGAGTGGTATAAATAAGGTAGAGGAAGGCATGGATGTTGTACATGGGAAGAGCTATGGGCGAAAGAAATTCGGGGCGAGGAGAACTAGTAGGAGTACGGTTTATATGCATACCCGTGGCCAGTATTTCCGCCACCACCGCGACCGCGACCGCCTCCATTGTAACCGCCATTGTAGCCGTTGTTGTACTCCCCGTTACCATTGTTATAACCGCCTCGTCCACGAGGGCCGCCACGGCCGCGGCCGCGGCTCGCACCACGGTACGTAACTGTCGACCACTGGTTTGAAGCTGCCTCGTGTTCATGCGGCGCGAGCAAGGAGGTTGGAACGGAGGAAGCCTCCATGTCGACTTCGGTGATGCCGTGGGCCTCACGGTAACCTCTGGAGTTGATGATCGGGCAGATCTCGAAGTAGTGGTCAATACCGTGGCACTCGGAGCAAGACATGAAAGTGCGTGATGTAACAGGTCCCGTAAACCAGGGTCTACCCTCCCCATGCTGTCGAGCGTCAACGACAAAGCTGGGAGCCATGATGTAGCTCTGGAGGCGTTGATTCATGTCATGATCTTTCGAAATTGGGGCGATCATGACGCGATGGGCTGTGAGCGAGATACCATGTCGGCCACCACGGCGAACAGTGCACTTGGAGATAGTGCCGGCACGGATGGCGATGGCGAGGACTAACTCGGGCTTGTGATCGCCTGCCATAAGATCATGAGCGGCATGACAGAATATTGGAGTCTCATTACCGGAAATGTTGCTATGATCTTCCGCCACCATCTGTAGGAAGTCGGGCCGGCCGATGAGGGTGGTGAAAAGAGCGGCCTTAACCTCCACATCTGTGGCACCGGCCGTGAAGCCCGTGTAGGCGGCGAAGATGAATGGCATCGGAGGCAGGGCTGGGATGCAATAAAAGGTGGTCGGGATGCCTTCGGGTAGAGGGTGGTGAGCGGCCGAGGCATTAATAATCATACATTGCGAACCTTCGTGGACGCCATGGAACACAGGATCCGCCCCAATGGCCAACTTGAAGGCGGCGGTGCAATTCGTGATGATCTGCGTGAAAGGCATGATCGCCATGCTATTGACTCCGGTTGCAGCCGCCTTCTTGGGCATGGCAGGGTAGATTTCGACTTTGTCGGAGTCGGCAACATTGCGTGCTATAAGAATAGCCTTGATCGCGTCTACAGCGCGAGCCCGGTCGAGGAAGTCAGACGTGACTATGACGGCTGCGACGCATTCGTCTATATAATCCGGGATTAGAGACTGTGTTAACATTAAACCGCTAGTTCGACTATTGTGGCGTACCCGGGTGTGCGGTCAACTCCGTGATCACGTAGTCCTTATGATTCTCTTTGACCTTCGCGGCTGTCCACCCTCGTGCTGCGATCTCGTACACCTTTGGGCCTTCAATGGCATCCTTATACTAAACGGTGCCTGAATATAATGTTCGAGATATGGGGAATTGACGGACCTGGTCCATGTCAACCTCCGTCATATTGATGTCCATCGCTACCGGCGGTAGTGGAAGAGGGTCAGGGCGTGGGGTTGTCCCGGGAGAATCAAAACCCGTGAGATTGGCTAGCTGGTCGGTGATTGAGGTCAAGTTAATGCCGGGGTCAGATGTGGGGATAGTGGGAGATGCTCCTCCCCCCCATCTCCTCGCTGCGGCCCACGTTGCCCGCAACCGCTTCATCCTTTTCACGAATCGGAGTCCCGTTGTTCCGTTGCCTCGATCACGTGACAACACACGTCTGCGGGTCGGTCGAACACCTGCAACGCGTGAGTTAAATTAAAAAGTGTATTAATGCGGAAAGTTATACCTATTTAGGCTCCACGTATTACCCTCAATGCTGAAATTGAGATAGACCTACTCACCGACGCTGTCTACAGACGGAGCCCGACGGAGGGACACCGCGCGAGGAATACTACCAATAACACATGCCACGGAATAACACATGCGATCAGCACGTACTTGATCCCTAGTGATACCCCGTCGCGTTACCGTCGCAATACTCTTTCTCTAAACAAAAGTAACCCAAATCTGTTCCCTTCAACCGAGGCGTGGACTCTGCTACCAAACTGACAGAATGGGCAAGTAGGTCAACTAGCTCATGCAAAATCCATGGGTGTCTTTTTTGGGTGTTTTTTTTTTTTTTTTTTTTTTTTTTTTTTTGGAAACTTGCGATCGGTTGATCAATACTCGGAACACTGCCTTGCTTCTACTCTTTTGTGTTTTCTTTTGAAATTCATGATCGGTTGACATGAATACTCGGAACATCGACTTGTTTCTACTCAGAAAAACATCACACCAACTGCAACTCCGCACTTGATAAATCGCGACCAAGGATCATCCCCTCAACTCAATCTTACGATTTTTCAAGTCGATTTTTTGTCGTACAGAAGGGATATTCTGCACCACATCACCCCGGAATGTACCCCCCAAAATGCGGTTCTTTCCCGACCCTTCTAAACACGTTTTCAGAGCCCTCTGAACAAATTCCGAAAGAAATAAGGGATCCCGGACCCACCCTACCCTGTGTCCCGGCTTCTTCCGGTGACTGCCCCTTGTTACGGATAATTCTATCTAACAACCCCCCGGGTTGGAGGTCGTTCGGGGGTTGCTGGAAAAGTGTTCTATTTAGCGACCCCCATACTATTTTTTTTAACGACCCCTACGTACCACCGTGAAGGAACCCACATCGAGTGGTGAGCCAGCTCGTTCCACCAAGTCCTTGAGAGCCTTTGCTCTGGGGTCCCAGGCGAAGTGCTGGAGCACAGAGCACCCCGGCACACTCTTGTAACCCGGGTTGTCCTTCTCCAACGGGGAATATTTCAAGATTGACAGCTGTAAGGGCTCATCTGACAGGGCCAGAGAATAACCTGGCCGACTCAATCTCGTCGTACCTGTCCATCGAGGTTGAGATGGTTCAGCTTCCGAATAGAGTCCCGATTGTTCACGTCAATTGATCCCGTCGCTTGGCATCTTCTTCTGGTCAGTGGGGACTGTCCTCACAGGACCTATCAGGAGGCCAGTGTGCACCATAATTTGGCCTCTAATCACCCCATTATTTCTGGGTGAAATTGCCCCACCAAAATACGGTTGGACACAGTTTTAAACGGATTCAAACGGTTTGCCTTTTCCGTTTGCTTGACACCGGATGGCAAACGGAAAGTAAATGGTTGGAGCTTTATCTGATTCGAAAACTTGAAGGGCACGTGCACTCTATCTTCAAGACTGGTGTTGAATCGGAGGAAAGGCACAAGGGCAATTGTGTTGATCTGGTTGAAAAAGAGCAATGGAGGGAGTCAAACCGCACGCAAACGGCGAATGGAACAGGTACACCTAAGATAAGCTTAAGCGGAGGGAAGGGAACTTGAAGAAGTCATTGTGTGGCAGTGTCCACCCGTCTCTGAATTTGAAGGCTCTCCAAGACTTGGTGGAACGTATGAACTGGCTCGATGCGGGGACTCCACGGTTCGGTATGTAGGGGTTGTTAAAAAAATAGTATCTAGCTTGGGGGTTGCTAAATAGAACACTTTTCCAACAACCCCCGAACAACCCTGGGTGGTTAAATAGAACTATCCAAATCACAGGCCGCTGAAGTCAATCATGAGAAAATTAAAACAGGCAACAAGTACGGAGTAGTTGACGCTGACATTGTCACGACCACTGCATGCATTCTCCACGCACCAACAAAGATCTCCCACATGGGTCGTTCACAGTAGCCCTTTGTGCGCTCCTTTTTTTCTCCTTTTTGGCATTCCCTTCATTTTTCACCCAGTTTTTTTTTTTTTCCCTTCTTCAGTTTAGCTATGTAAAAAGGTGTGAAAAGGGGAAAAACATCATGTCTAAGTGCACAAACCATGAAAAACCAGAAAAAAAGGGGAGCAAAAAGGGAAGAAAAAAGGTCTACTGTGAACCCCCCCCCCCCTCCCCCCCCCGTTGCAACTCCCATTTTCATCTCCTTTTTGGCTTCCTTTTTTCTTCCTTTCGTCCAAATTGGCATGTAGGCCATTTTTCTTTGCGATTGTCCCCTTTTTTCACTTCTAAACCCAAACGGGGAAAAAAAAAACCACAAGAAAAACGGAGGGAATGCCAAAAAGGAGAAAAAATGAGCTGCTCCTTTTTTCGTCCTCGTACTCCGTGCTCAAAATGCCCGGAATGCGAGCGATGTCAGAAGTATGTGTAGGAGTTCGAATAGCGGTGTGGCACAAACAGAAACAGAAGCAGATTTTCTCGACTTGAATTATGATTTGCGAAGAAATCCTTAAAAAAAAGAATAATATACGCCGCAGGGAAACAAATACAGTGAAACCATTCAGAACGTCGACCAGCGAAATGTTGTCCGGACACAATCCTTCCCAGTCGCGGGTAAGGAATACCAACGAGCCGAAGACTAGCCGTCCAGCATAAAGTAGACTCATACCGCGAGGTTTGCATAGTAGTTACTATAAGAGGCCAGACTCACAACAGAAGCATTCTAGCCAAAGAGGTAATCAGGATGTCCGGGATTCTGGTGTATCTTCTCTCTGTTTAGAGGTTAGTGATCTAGATTACAGCTGCAGCAAGTTGCGACGCCGATAACAGTCGAAAATCGAATTTCAAGGCAGAGTCAAAACCAGCGACACCAGGATTTTGTGGGGCTAGGGAGATATTTTCGAGCATCTTCGGACAGTGGTCTATTACCGACCCGCTTCTTTTGGCAAGCCAGCACACGCTTTTCGGACAGGGAAAAACAAGGGGGTCCGGGCCGGCCAAGCCGTGACCGAGGGCAGGGAGGGTGGGTCGGCCGACGGGGTGGAAAAAAAAAAAGACACATTTTTTTTTTCTGGTCTAGAAATGGGCTTGGTAGTATCCTGTTTAGCTGGATGTCAATTTTTAACGTTTTCTACCTTGAAGCAACCTCAAATAAGCCAAGGATCACATCGTGTGGCTCCGGGTGTCGGAAGCTGTGGTGATCGGCTTGGTGTTGTTTGACAGCGGCAGTGAAAATCATCGCGGCCTGGCTACTATTCTCGTCATTCAAGTCAGAATCCAGCTCCGTTTGCGCTAAAAATGGCTTCTTCCGCGGTAATCAGATTCTAACTGTCAACCTCCCGTCGACTGAGCACCTTACAGGAGCAGAGAGAGGATGCCGGGATGCGGACTCTTTGGGCAAAAGACGAGGGCAAAGTCGGCAGCGCGACATGTCCCGACTGTAAACGGCTCCTGAAATATGGGCCCGGCGGACTTATAAATCTCGAAAAAACCCACCGGGGCAAACAAGTGTGCCGCGAGCTCAAGGAGAAACTCGACAAGGCAGCCGTCGCAAAGAAGCTGACTACCATGCACAATTATTTCCAGAAGAAAGCTCCGCCTGTGCCGAGCACCGTGCAGGCACCAAGGGTGATCCATTCCAACCCTACCGCTGTCCTCGGAAAACCCGCTGCCATCATTACCAAGGCTTCTGACGCGCCTTCTGTCACCGGGCTACCATCTGTCTCCAATACTTCCGAAATCTCCGAGCGCCTGGTCGACTTGATACGTCAATTGCGGGAGGGCGCGAGGCGCCTTCCTGTCTCAATTCCAGAAGCAGATGATACGAACCCGCTTGCAGTCTTTGCCAGAGATCCCGCATCATACGTAGACGAAGATATCAATGGAACAGACCTATGGGAAGTCCTTGGATCGACATTTCACGCCGCATTCGGCTATGGTGCGACCTCGGAGAGCAGGGAGCAAATGATTCAGCCCGGCTTGCACAGAATTGGGGGGTTTTGCCGCTTTCTCGAATATTTTGTCGTCAAACGGGGACTGCGAGGAGCGATGGCAGAGCTAAAAGTCGAACAGCTACTGGATGCAATGACTTCCGTGTGAGTTCCGACTGGTCAATTTCGCCGCCCTTATTTCGCTGACGCCGTCCAGACTCAAGAAACACGGGACGCCGGCATCATACACCGGCAAGGTCCCCGACAATCCCACCATTGTTGTCGACAGCGACAACGAACCCGAAGTTCTCGAAATGAGTCCCCCAGATGAAGACCTTCCCCGCGCACCACCAGTGTTCCTCGAGTGTGCTGGCTTCATTTTCCCATTCGGTTCGAATTACCCATTTGGCTTGCACGGCACGATCACCTTCCCATGGAGTTTTACGTCCAGTCATGGGACTGTTATCCTGCGTTCGTACGCATGCAAGAAAAGCCCCGTTCCTGGCCGAAGTACCTGTGACCCGTGCAAAACTCTTGCCACGGATCCGGCACTGCAGGGAATCTTGGATCGCGCCGAACATGGGATACCCGAGAATGCGAATTACGCATATTACAGCTTTTCTGGGCTTACCGAGCTGATTCGACGCAAGAATCAGCGAATCCGAGAGCTTCAATTGCGCGGGCTCAATACCGCCCGGAAACTCCTGTCGCAAGCGCGGTCCCTCTCGGACTACAAACGGCTTGTCCGCGCCATTGGTAGCGGAGTAGCGCAGAACGTAGATCGACTCATACGCGTAGCGCTGAGGCAGAAGCGGGGTATCCGGGGGATATTACGCCTGCACGACGATGCTGCTCGCGGTGTCTACCACCCGAAGGACTATGTCGAGGAGGATGACTTGCGCGGTGTTCTCATCTGGAAAATGGGTGGAAACAGACTTGCCGACCTCGCGCATCGCGCGCTCGGGCTCCCCAGCCGAACCACCTTACGGAGTCGTTTAATTGTCCCTTCCATCACACCTTCACCGGGCGTCCCACAGGTGTCCGAGGTTGCAAGAAATGTCGAGGCTTGCTTCGCGGGTATCACCGATGTCGTACGTGCAAAGAAGGTGGTGCACCAGATCCTCATGTTCGACGAATTGGCCACGGAAAAGCGAATCCGTTGGGATGACAAAACAAACAGCTTCATCGGCGTCTGCAGGCAGCACGCTAGCAGGGTTTCGTTGCAGTTCAACAGTGAGCACGATCTCGAAGAATTATTTCGTGCTTTGGAAAACACTGGGGCACGCGACACAGTTCATTACGCTGGCGAGGTACGTGCGATTTGAGTTTGGTTGTCCTTGCATTTAGCTAAGCAAAACATAGGCAACCGTGGCTGCCATCGGAATACTGAGCGACGATACACGTCTGTACGCGGCTCGCCCTATCCTCGTTTCTGGTGATTGCAAAAAAGAAACCGGAAAGGAGCATGCACGCGATCTTATACAGCCGGCGATCCAAGGCGTGAAGAGCAAACAAGATCTCACCCAGCTTCGCCTCGTCTCTGTTGCGTCTGACGGCGAAAGTCGGCGCGGCGTCGCATTCATTGACATGACTTTCATCCGGAAATTATCGCCGCAGTCTAACATTTACCACCTGCTGAAGGATCTACCGCTGATGGATTTCTGGGTGGGCGAGGACGATCTCACACCTGACAAAGATCCCAAGCATGTCATAAAACGCCTGCGAAACCGACTTCTGCGCAAATCCGGGACCGAAGTTATGGGTACCCACATTTCGACGTCTATTAATCGTTCCCATCTGCAATCGGCCGGTCATTCAGTTCAGCATCTCAACTCCCTCTTCAACCCCGAAGACAAACAAAATGTCAAGGTGGCGTTCGAACTTCTGAAAGACATGTGGACATTACCACCGCCCTCCGCGGATGCCCGCCCTGGCGTCATGTCCGCGCGGATAGGACTTCGCACGCTGGGGACGTTGTTCTACCACCTCGTCTTCCCTTACATCTGTGTCGACCTCACCTTATCCGAACAACTCGAGCATCTTAGTGCCGCCGCACATTTGGCCCTCCTCCTCTACCGTGATGGAGGTAAACAGGCGCTCCCGACACTCCTCTTTACCGACATCATGCTTATCGTCAAAAATGTGTATTTTCGCGTGGCAAAGGCGAAGGTCGATGATCCTGACGGAAACTTCTGGTTGATATTGCTGGGCACAGATCGCTTGGAACAGCTGTTTGGAATCCTTCGGACCATGATCGGAAACGATAGGAACCTCGATATCCTTCAGCTCATAGAGAGAATCACTGGAAGCACTGAGATCGCCAATATTTTCGCAAAATATCCGCACTGGGATCGGCCGCCACGTCGCCTCCTGTTGCCTGCGTTAACCCGCGATTCCCAGGAGTTACCGGACAAGGTAGATCATATTCGACCTCCATCTTGGCGCGCAGATACAGCGGTACGCAACGCTACGCCACAGACAACTTGGCGCCGTGGGCGCCGAATGCTAGAAGAGGAACTTCCTCATCTCGCGACCGCTTTCCATTCACTTGACACCGCAGCCGCATCCAATCCGAATATCAACATTCTATCTCCCCATGGCACGCTCATTACCAAAGCCAACCTCAATGAAGACGATAACGAAGATGACGATGAGCCTCCAGCGGCGGAGGAACAAGTCGTAGACATATCCTCCATGCCGATTGATCTAGAGGACGTTACTCCAACGAAACCTGCTGTTTCACATTTTATCACCGTCGGCGACAAATCTCTCCGAAACACTCGTGCACTCTCGCTAATGCAGAAGCATCGCCACACAGCAGCTTCCACAGATCGGCTGCGACGTGTGGCAGATGTGCAATGCCATTCGTCAGTTGGGGATGCGGACATTGCTGAATTTGACTCCACATTCGGCGCCCCTTCAATTCTTGTTTCCGAACCCATCGTGACGTTGGTTCGATGCGAGGAGAAACTATTTGTTTGTGTGGGTGAAGTCACCGACATTCGTGTGGACTCCCAGTCGGTTGAACAGATCGCTCTCGAGGCTCTTCTCGAACAGGCGGTGACAGTTTCATTCCAAATTCTTCGTGTTGTTCCAGCAACAGTGGAGGACAACCCCACGTTGAAGAATGATTGGGTGTCTGGCAGCCCCCTCAGGACAGTTCTTGCATCGCCCGGCCGGCTTGTCCTCCCCATAGACCCGACACTGTCCACTCGCGTCCAGGGGAAACCTTGCTATTTACTCGAGAGCACTGTTCTGCGCGCGTTTGGAGCACGCCTCATGGATTTAATTACACCTCACGTTAACAGATCCATTCCCAAGTTCATCCCAACTGACAGCTTCCCATATCGCGAATCGCATGGTGCGTGTCAATTATCCCGCATCAAATTCTGATGTACAACATACACGTAGGACGTGCATGCTTTGTATGCGAGAGCGATGATCAAGACCCAGCGCTATCTGCCACTGATCCTCATGTTTGCGGCTATTGCTCTCCTTCCGTCCCCCTTGATACGGCCCATCCACAGTTGATTATTGCCCACATAGGTTCACACATTTTGCACGACCCAGCCATCGACCGCTCCATGGAACCTTGTGGTCTTTGCGGCCGTGCTTCTCCTCTGTGCCAGATCTTCCTGAAAAAAAGCTCAAGCGGATCGGGCGCTCTTACCATCGATATGAAGGCCTCCAGATGCCCAAATTTGACCAAGAGATTCTCAATTGGTGCTGCCACCAAATCAATTGATAGCTCACCTTGCTCCAACGCTCCGCTGAAATGCCCGACTTGCAGCAAGAAGGATCCAGCAGTTTGGCGATACAACATGAAAGAACACCTCACACGTCACCATCCTGAAGTCTCACTGCCGAAACACGGACACCTGTGGAAACTTAGCGCGTCCGAGATAGCCGGCATGAAGGGAGTCTGGCGTAAGCGGAAGGAGCGAAAGACGAGGAAACATAAGTCTACCCTCACCCTTTCGGATGCACACAGCTCACGGCGTGCTCTTACGTTCGTCTCTTTTGTCTGCCCAGATTTCATGTCATGTTTAAAAACTCTGCAGGGACAATAATTTGGATGCCATACCAACGGAGGATGACGACTCTGATTCCAGTGGTTCGGCACCTACGTCTCCAGTTCTGGCTCTTTCAGACGATGAGATGCCGGAGGCGCTTTTACCAATCCCCGAAGAACCAGAACCACAGGAGACGCCAGAGGAACAAGATCAGGCATTCATTTCATTTGAAAGTGCATTACATACATAACTGACTGTAGTTGAAGTACCCACCTCAAATTTCGACCTCGTCAGCAATGGTTCAAATCAACCTGTCAGCTGTGTCCGTTCCTGTGGCAATCCCGGCGGCAGCGGGGCCTTTGAATACCGGTGCTTCTATGACACCAACAACACGATCGTCGGGGCGCAAGAGAACTCTGCGCCCGGTCGATGACCTTAATCTGTGTCTTTGCGGGGTAGTGGCCATCCGTATTCCGCAGTCAACATCATCTGCTGCTCTATGCAGCAACGAGGGGTGTGAAACAATCTGGGTCAGTTTTAACTGCTCGCAATTTGCCCGCCCACGGCTGATATTCACTCAAGTACCACCTGGATTGTATCGGGATGGAAGAGGTGGCAGATAATTGGATCTGTGACACTTGCATTACGTTGGGGGCTGGCCGTTCAGGGAAAAGACGTCGCGTGTAAACACGTAAAGTTCAAGTAGGTCCGGCGTATCATTATGTATGCCACAGAAATATCTACCTGACACCTGTAAATTGCTGTAGTTGGTTCCAGAACTCTACAGATACCAGAATTCGCTTCAGTCTTATGATATCGGCTGTTTCAGTCAAGTTTCGACGGTTTGACGGTCGATTGTCAGCCCTCGGCATCTACCGATCAATTATTTCCCTTTTAGGACATCACGTGGTAGGGTGGGTCAGAGGGAAGGGTCGGTTTGAAAAAAAACGGCCCTACGTTTTTTATTTTTTATTTGGTACCCCCTTGGGGAAAAACTTAAAAGAGAGGTTTTTGTGGCAGTGCCCGCCATAGGCGTCTGCTCCAAACAACGCCAATCCCTCCTCTTCCTCCAGAGTCACTCCATTCCAATTCCAATCGCCCGACGAAAGACAGTCACATCGTAGATAAAATACAGAAAGCGTCTAATTATACCCCAAGTACAATACAATACAATTATACAAAATAAAATACATAAATTATCCACGAAAAACCGCTCTAGTCTGGGCTGTACCCCGGCGGCAGCTCCACCATCTCAGGCAGCGGTGCGTCCGCCGGCGACGCGACCGGGAGGCGCACGCCGCTGTCCTCGTGCCGCACCACCACCGCGTGTGGATTTGAAGGCGCGCGGGCGTTTGAGGGCGGCGGCAGCGCGGCGGCGGCGGCGATCTCGCGCGCTCGCTTGCCCCGCACGACGGGCGCCGCTGGCGTGTGTGCGCTCCCGTGCGACGGCACCGCCGACGTCGAGCCCGCCCCGCCGGACTGCGACCCGCCGCTGAAGGGATACGACGCCGTCGACGTGCTCGGCTGCGGCGTGTGCGTCCGCGTCCCGCGCGAGCTCGCCGCGCCCGTCGCCGCCAGCGCGTCCACGGGGTGCTGGTGCAGCGGCGCGCCCGCGCGGGGCATGTACGGGTAGTCCGTCGACGGGCGGCTCCCCTCCGAGCGCGCCCCGCTGGCACCGCTGCTGGGTTGCGCGACGCCTATCGGGGGCGCGCCGTTGTAGGCCATGCCCATGGGGTACGGATTTGCGGCGGTCGCATCGCCGACGCGCCGCCGGCGCTTGCGCTGCCACAGCGCTACCCCGGCTAAAAGGGCCAGGACGAAGACGCCGGCGATGAGGCCGCCGGCGATTACGCCGGCGGGGGAGTGGCGGGAGGAGGCGAGGTTGACGGAGGACGTGTTCGATGAGAATGCGGGGGAGGTTGTGGAGGATGAGGAGGAAGCGGGCGTTGTCGTGTTGGTGACGTAGAAGCCCTGGACGACGAGCGGCGTGTGGTCCCCATCGCCCTCGTACGTGACGACGAGGTTGTGTGTGCCGGCCTCGAGCTCCGGCGTGGTGAATAATGGGACATTGTACTCCGTCGCGACCGTGCTGCTGTTGCCCGCCGCGAGGCCCTGCAGCGCAAAGTTAACCGACGCTCCGCCGTCGATCGAGTAGGTCGCGGATGTCGCGTTGTGCGGGCGCTCCGTGGGCACGAACGCGAACGGGGTGACGGATGTGCCTGTAGCGTGTCTCTGCTCAGCCCGCGCTCCGACCGGACAAGAAAATTACGCACCGTGAAAATTGAGGGCGACCTGCGCCCCCTTCGATTGCGTCCCATTCTCCCCTCCGAAGGTGTCCCATCCCGCACCGAAGCTGACCGCAGGGTCCGTATTCGGGTATATCACAACCGCACGCTCGAAGGTGACGTCGGGCGTGGGCGTGTACACCAAGTCGTCGAGGTAGAACGCCTGGCCCTTGGACTGGACCTGGATCGTCAGATTGTGCGGGCCAGCCGTTAGTTCGGACTGCGCGCACAGGTTCCAGTTGTTCTCGGGGAACTGGAACGTCGGGTTTTGCGAGCCGATTGGTATCTCGTCGACATAACAGGTCCACGTCGGGTCCGAGACATTGTTGACGGTTTTAACAATGATGGTTCCATAGACGGTTATTGAGGTGCCTTTGAGCGAGGGGGCTCAGTTCCAAGCATACCATGAGGAAGAAGACGGGCCCACCGCTGAATTCGAAACTGAGACTGGCATCGTTGGTCGTCGCATGGGAGGTGCCGTTGTAGATTGGGCCAAAGTTTCCGACGTTCAAATTGGCGGGGTCGGCAGAAAACCAGCCGGTGTCGCCATAGTGGATCGCAGGGTCTGTGTCGTCGACGACAATCTGGCGGAGGGTGGACGTCGAGGCCATGAATTGTGGAATCACATCCCAGCACAGCAACATCCCAGCAACGAAAATGATCAGTTACCGCGGCAGATCTCGGCAGACAGTTTTCTCCGTTTAGCTTCCGCGCCGAAACCGAAGGAGGTATGTAAGTGAGGTGAAACCTCTTTCCTCGAGCTTCCTCACCATTCTGTCCTTGCTCACGTTGTGGGTCCTGGGTGGAAATTGAACGCAACAACCGGAAGCAGATCCAAAGCAGATCGTTAAGGATCGACGTGAGATCGACACCAGCCTCAGGCTGGAGTGGATTTGAACTGAGCAGCACCCCCTTAAAGCCTCCTGATGAAGTGCCGCACTTCGATAGACTTCGATCAAGATCCTGTTCGCGATCCCAAGGACCGGCGTCCTCGGTCATCGACGTTAGTCAAGTCGAAGATCGTCTGTCAACACAGCAACGACCTGATGAGATGTATATACTTGTCCTCGGGAACCGTGAGGCCGGAAACCGAGTCCGCGGAAATCATTACCAGCTCTGGGTAGTAACACGGAAGAAAACGAACAGAAGCGGACGTACGAAAAATTGACTCTTCGCACACTTCCTTTGCACTGGCCGCCTACTAGATGTCGGCCTGATAATTTAAATCAACAATCATTTAAAATTAAAATGAAGGGGGGCGTACCTCGAGCCTGGCCGACAATAAGGGTCCTCCACGGAAATCCAACGATGGCATTAGCAAGGACAGAAACGATGGGGCAGCAGTTAGGCACATCGGGCGCTCAAATGGCCCGTGGAGAGCCCATCATGACTCTGGGATACGACGAAGACGGTCTCGCAAAAGTGTGGATGCGTATGTACATCCGCCAGCAATAGCGCGACCAGGAGGCGAATTTGTTCCTTAGCAAGAGAGTGGCGGTATATTTGAGGAAATCGAAGGAGGAGGTCCCGACGCAGAGAAAGAGCAGCAACGCACGGTGGTGGCCGGAGAAGGGTGTGTATGGAGAGCGAGAACACCGTGGCCGCATTGTGTGCATTCGCAAGGGTCGAGGCCGCACTTTCAAGGGACAAGTTGTGGGTGCGAGTGTACAGAGGCCTGATGATCCGTGTAGGCTTTAGCGAGATCGCCGTGTAAGCAGCCTCTCGTCTCGGCGACCACGACGGGGAATGCTGGTATCAAACAGCGGAGGAACACAGGTTTTTGTTCCCCGGCTCCAGCACGATCCCGTCCTGGTGGCCTAAATTAGTACAAAATGACTACCAGAACAGTGGCCAGCGGAGAGATGCATGGGGGCGAGAGAAACAGAGCACGCGTTGTTTCGTCGACACGTTTTCCCGTAAGAGGGGGTCCAGACAAGAGGAAGGACAGCAGAGCCTCGATGCGGTTTGCGGAATTGCATTTGAAGTAGGCCTGGACACCATCGCCGAGGAAGAATGCTGAAAGGCACGCATGTACAGGACCATGCAGGACGATACCCAGAGCGGTCCCAGACTGAATCTAGATAATGGAGACATCCAGCGACGGGACAGCAAACCGTGCGATGGCCTTGATTTGTCCTCTCCAGGAAAACGCAGCCATACGGGAGCATAATGATCCAATGCCCGAATGTCCGGAGGAAACCCGCGAAAAATCGCGCCGTGATCGTGGATAAAGGTAAGTTAATACACCCGTAAGATCGCCACGTGGGCCGGGCCGGCTGTTGAATCTCCGCCTCGGCAATTCCCGATCGACTCGACCTTCTTCAACGCTGTTGGAGACGCCTCGGAGTCTCTGAACTGAGCGGGGCTCGCAGCGGGAGGGTGAAAGCGGAGAGGAAAAACCCAATGTATGACTAAGCTATGAGATGAGAACCTAATACGAGCCAACATCAGCCCGATATCTGCCGACCACACCACACCGTCGTCCATACTTAGGTTCGGATCTGAGGGATCAAGCCGCCTTCGAGATCACATGTTATTCACGTGCAAGCAGGGCTTGTACCAAGCTGCTGAAAATGTGCCATGTGTTCTGCGCGTCCTCCAGGGTCATAAACCGTGTCAATGCCTTCGGACTTCTGAGATAAATTGTACATATGAAACACGGAAACATTTTGCCCGACTCAAATTTTCATCCCAGATTCGAATGTTGTCGGAATACTGGTAGGAATGATCACATCTTGCTCGGAAGACGGTGAAACAAACTCACTCACAGATATCTCTGTAGAGGTCATAGAGAGATTCTGAGTTGATAGAAGTCTCATGCGTATGCTTCTAAACATGTAGGAACTTCAGTTTGAGTATGTACATGAGTTGCCGGGTTGTAACAGAGATATATCATAAGGGAGGAGCCGTGATTCCAAGGAGAGGCCTCGCAGGTTATTCCGGGGGATAAGAGCCTCCTAGTAGGCATTGTCATACTAGCGTGTCTGGCGTGAGCTACCAGCGAAGTCGCTCGGACGATCAAGTGAGTACGATGGTTTGCGGAGAAAAATGTCACGCTTACTTAGTCATTAATTGAGCGCGTCAAGTCACATTTCCCGATTCGGACACAAAGCTCGGGATACTTTTTCTAGACGATGGAGGAAGTTGTTGGCTTCAAATTTGCTGGAAGAACTTCTTAAAATACTGGTAGGGTGTTATAGAGCCCATAAGATCAAGTAGTTCTGTTCTCCAAAGGGTTGGTTTGATAGATTTCTGATGGCAACTCGTTCATCGAAATCGGCGATGCAGAAGGGCACGACGGCCGCAATCGTTGAGTCTGAATCTGCAGATATATGCGCTACCATCGAACGAAGAGGTTTCTGCTTTACATCGATGGAATTGGTGCAGAACTGACGGAAGAAAATGTCTCTGAACACATGCCACTTTTTCGGCAGTATGTCCCAAGCCTCTCTCTGAGAATACCGGCTCGCCGGCTCCGAGAAGCTTGGTCCGAACCTAGTCCATACTGTATTTTTTCATTCGATTCGACAGGGGGTGACACGTGACCCAAAATTCCAATTCGACAATTCGACAAATGTCCCAGAGGGCTGTGACACCCGAAAATTTCGGCAATCTCCGAAGATGGTTCCACCGCTTCAGAAATGAATTTGGACACTTTCCGTAGGTACAGAAGTTAATGGATATAATTTCAATTAGATTTCGGTTCAATATCAAGTTTTCTATGGGTCTTGACCTTGACCTGTTTTTGCAATAAATATACAATATATTGGTGCTGGACACCGTTTTGAGTCCAAAATCACATGTGAACACCTCTTGGATGTTTCCTAATTAAAAATATGGTCCTGGGACCATTTTTAGATTTTTTCCAGCCACAAAACCAATTCGACGACTGCCCGAGTGATGCGTGACCTCGGCCAAAATTCGACACCGACACAGGTGTTGGTTCGAACCTGGAGGAGGAGGAGGAGGAGGATGTATTACTGCAGAGGTCCCAATAAGGAACAAGCAGGTACTGTACTGATGTACAACACGTCCTATTTGATTGGATTCCTTTTTCGGTCGGTCTTTTTTAGCTAATTATCACCTCTAAAACTTTATGTACTTATGGACATCTGACACCAACTTGTCCAGATGTTGAGGTGGTTACAATAACTCACCAGCTTCTTTTTCGAGACCATTTGATCTCGGAGACAGTCACGTCAAGCCATTTCCTCTCTGTGTGACTACCTTCAACTGGGATTCCCCAGGGTCTCCAATGAAGAGTCCGGGCCATTTTGTTACTTTTATTCGTTGATTTGTTCTGGCTGCACGGTTGTTTACAATGAATAGCCCTTTTGCACTCCGTTTTACTCCCCTTCACACTGAAGAAAAGGGATTAAAAAGGGCCTTTGTTCTGTTCCATTTATTTTCCCTTTTTTCGCAGTGATTCCATTTCCTAACTTAGTTCTTGTCAGGTTACGTTATGTAGCCCACGAAACATCCGAATATTCTAGGTGAAATATATCCGTAAGGTTTCCTTTTTCTCCCCTTTCTTCAAAATCCCATTGTTTACTGTACCCATTCACATTAACTCATTTTTGTTCCATTTTCCCTCATTTTTTCTGGGTTTTGATATAACTTTGGATCTAGGAAGCTGTTTTTTTTTGGATCTGGAACCTTCTTACACCTCTTAATGGAAAAGGGGGGGAAAAATCCCAGTGAAATGAAAATTGATGGGAACATCAAAAAGGAGAGAAAAAGAAAGGAAAAAGGGGAGAAAAAGGACTACTGCAAACAACTCTATTTAGGTATTGTCAGTCATATGTGTCTGTCTACTACAGTCATCCAATACCCAGGTCGACGGAGGAGGGAACAGAATCTGGACACTGAATGTTCTGCACCCCGGTACCCAAATCTATCTGTTGCAGCCCCTCATCTGACTCGAGGACAGGCCATCGAAGGCTGGGATGTTCTTTTGGCAGTTTTTGGTGGCAGGTATTTGTTTCCCCTGCTCGCTACACCTGCAACAGAAATGTGTGATGGAATTGACAATCAAGCTTCTGATTGCCTGTTCCTCTTTCTCTCATTTTGAGGTGGCTATGTGTTGCTGATGAAATGATTAATTGAAGGTCCCCTCGGTATACTAGGATCTTTATTTGAGATTTTGGGGGTTTCTGGATATCTTATTAAAAAAATCTGAGTACAAGTTTTGCCGGGCTGTCCCCCAAGTTGTTTGTAAAAAGTCTGATGGGTGACCGGATTGTGCCACTTAGGAGCAGATCGAGACGTTCTTGACAGGTCAATGAGACGAAAATTGTGTTCGGCCATAGTTAGCAACATTGATCACGGGGAGAATAAGTAGATAACCCACGGCAAAACATGCAAAGAATCAGAAGAAAATATTTACAATACCTTTCTCATATTGGTGGATGGAATATCCAAAAACACATTGAAAACACCTCTCAATATGTTCATCGTGTCTTGAATGTCTTTTGGATTTCATTGCTCGTGCAAAAGATATTCTGAAGGAAATAAAGGTCTTTGAGTGCAAGACATGTAAAAGGTATTGAAAATATTTTCTCGAGATCTTTTTCATGTTTTCCGTAGGCTATCTGCTTATCCTGCCTGTGATCAGCCTTTTAACAAAAAACTTGTGACTTGTTTGGCCTTGTGAGCTTGCCGAAAAGCTCACAAGGTCGAAGCATAAGAAAACACCCTCTTGGACAACGTTGGATAAAGTTGAAAAATGAGCAGAGAACTTGTTGAGCAATCTAGATGCCTCCCTCCCCGATTTCACACTGATGCTGCATGCAGACACAGTATTTAATGTTGAATTTTACCCTCAGCCTCCAGACTCAAACCCCCGACCCTGTGACAATTTAGAGATAGGTCGGTGGCCTTGTGAGCCCGGTCGCTTTTTGGACCCTTGTCTGACCTTGTTAGGGCCCAAACAAGGTCATAAGTGTTTTGTTATAAGTAATAAAAGTCTGATAAAAGCACTCATTCCCCCGACTGAAGGGACGAGTGGAGAAAAGAGCAAAAGAGGCGGTTCGGAGATAAGAAATGATGTTCACACGTTGGCATCTTGACAAAAAACCTCCCACAGTTTGATCGCCATCTCACTCCGGCTCAAATTTTGACATATTATATGTGACTGGGTACTGGGCCACCTAAGAGTTTATGGCTCTGGACAGGATTTACCAGGGCCTCAAGAAGCTCCTGTGGCTTTCATATTGAAGTACTATCTATTAGGAGTTGTGCGAGCAGCGTTTGCCAAATTTACATGACATGTTTGGCGCGTCTCGAATTTTTTCCGATCGGGATGCCGAAAGGGGTAAAAAACCAGGTAGTGGGCCACCTTGCTGGACGAGTCGCTGAGGCCCTAATTGGCGGTAAAATGGATCCTTATACGAGAATTGGATCTCTATCCATGATTTTGGATGGTCTTCATGTGCATATGGACTTTGGAAATGGTATAACAAAGTGTCTTGGAAGGGAGGAAATTAGCCCAAATGGCGGATGTCACTAAACCGACGACCTAATCAGAGATAGGAGAGGTGTAACCCCAAAATAACCGACCAGTGACGATATAGGATATGGACGGACACGCCCAACTGCATATATCTTTTCCAAGTGCCCAGCAAGCCATCCGAAAAAACTCGGACTTTTGGGTCACCGAAAGTGGCTGGTGGCGGGTGATGGGCCACGGTGAGGAGCAGATTAGCTAGATAAAAATGTTGGGTGATGCTTAAATACGAGGAATGCATACCAGTATGACATGTGTGGCACGGCAGGCCCATCCGCTCACAGGATTGTGAGATACGTGAATCATTCGCCGGACCCATTCCGAATAGCAGACGAGTATCTGTAGGTCTCCTGCATGTCATGACCATGTTGAACTTTGTTGGAACAGATTATTACGAGTACTTATGTAATAAGTTCTCGTTCTTTTCTAAAAGTTTACATGAGGGTTTTGCGAGCTGCTCAAATCATCAGTCCTACTTTTCCAGTAGAAGGAAAATAGTGGCTGTGTTGAAGCCCTTTTCAGTGATTCCATTAGTTTTTCTGTGACTATATAGTGGCTGTGCTCACGGCTAATGCCGAGCGTACTTCTAAGGTCCTGAGATCGAACCTCGATGTGTACATTTTTTTTTCTATTCGCTTTTTCTATCATGCTCATGGCAAGAAGCATTAGACTTGTTGGCAGCTCTCCTTTGTTTCTTTTTGTCTTCCTTTTGCTGTTCCTTTTTCTATTCCTTTTCTTTTTTTCAAGTTTATGCATAAAAACTTTCTGGTGCTCAAAATATAGTCCCACAGGCTTCCTTGTGACCATGTAGATGTTGAAGGTCATTAGTAGACCTGTTGTGCAAGCTATAGTGTCCTATGAGGGAAAAAGGAGATGAAAAACGGAAGAAAAAGGGAAGAAAAAGGGAGTTACGATGGGGGTTTCATAGTAGCTCTTTTTTCTTCCCTTTTTGCTTGCCTTTTTTGTGCTTTTCAATGGTTTGTGCACTTAGACACGATATTTTTGCCCTTTTCACTCCTTTTTACATAGCTAAACTGGAAAAAGGGGGGGGGGGGAAACAGGGCAAAAAATGATGGGAATGTAAAAAGGGCAGAAAAAAGGGAGTGAAAAAGGGCTACTGTGAATGAACCTATTGTAGTTGTTACCTTAACATGTTCCAACCCTACCCAATCATGTACAATAATAGGGGTAGTCAGAGTAGACAATTCTGGAGTGATTATGGGCACCATTATGGAACACAATTATGAGTGATTTTAATCGTGGGATGATTACCATAAATCCAAAATACTCAGAATCACTGAGAATTTTGTACAATCAGCTCTGGAGGTGATTATGCAACAGTTATGGAATGATTAATTTATAATTTAAATGTCAACAATTGTGCATAATTGGTGGCCATAAGTGCCTGCATAATTGCTCCAGAATTGGCCTTGATCATCTACTCTGACTGCCCCTAATGAACACCAAAGGTGCAAGGGGTCTCATGGAAGAAAAAATCTCTGGGTCTTGTCAGCCTCCTGTGGATTGACAATCCACTCATCCAGCCCTGCCCCCGAGTCCTGCTTTATGCTGCAACAACAGGTTACCAGCACAATTGAATCCCTGCTGCTGTCAAAACTGCACTGTTTGTTGTTTAGCAAGTACTGCGTACTGTACTTACATCCCAATGTTCTCGTGCCAGTCATGTTTGAAGTTGCATTCCATCTTCAAGTTGTTAAGGTGCACAACATGGAGGTAGGATAAACAGATTTACACATGAAACTCCATGACTTGGTGAGATGTGAGTGGATATGCATCTATGGAAGACAACAAATATACTGACCTATTTTGCTTATAGCTTTGGATTAGATTTTGAAGGACATCAAACAAAAAGCAATTCTACTGCTGACCTTCTTCAGTCTGGAGGTCGTAGCCATGGACAAAAATGGGTTCCGGTGAGAAGCGAATGTGCAGGAAACACACCGCATCAAACAGATGGCCTAAATGTTTTCAGTGAGTTGGCTGAGTGAGGGCGTACAATTATATCAACCTTGGTTTTGAGTCATCCAAAGAAGCAGTTGTATGTATGACCTTGGGCATCTTTTTTTTGTTGCAGCAGAACTCAGTTGTGCATCCAATTCTGGCAAAGTAAAAGCTGACCTTCCAGATTATCAAGGTTAACCAAGTATCTGCCATGTGGCAAGATATGCCCTGGGTCATAACCTGCTCAATCCGGGCTTGAAGGTTGATATGGTTGTGACTATGAGCCCATGAGAGGTTCATTTCCTCTGTGATTGAATAAAGAGTTCAAACGAATTTGCACTGTCATGCCCATGAGTAGAAGGCAGAGGAAAGAAATAGAAGGATATCACTCTATGGCAGCATTGATAATTGTGTTCTCTATGCTGCCTGTTGCAGAAACATTCAATGACCAGAATGTTCAAAACCAAGCCAATGAGTTTGAATTTTCCATGTTCATTTGGCTCTCAATCGAAATTCAGACAGCTTGTAGGTGAGCAGAGTAGTGTGTAACTTGGATGTCAAGATGTAGATGAGATTGTGGCCTGTCCCTGATACCCTACTATATAAAAAGATAAGTACGAGTTTTGCCGAGCTATGCCACGGCCCACACCCCAAGTAAGTGAATGCGGCTCATCAGGGCAGCATAACGAGCCCAGGAAGTTGCGAAACGGTAGAGAATTGGTGGAGAAAGAACTGCGGCAAGCGTCGGCCGAACGGAGAGGCTAAGAAATGATGGCTCACACGCTTCGGATTCCGATCGGACATCGCGTAACTTTTGATCCGAGCATCAACTTGACGCGAAATTTGGTATGGGACGTCCTCTCGGGTCGTACTCGGTCCCTACCCCTCAAAATTGTATGATCATCAGCTCCTACATGATATATTCGCAAGTGGCCCACTACCTGGGGGTGGCCCACTACCCAGTCGCATATAGTAGTGTCCTCGAAAGTCGGGCTCCATCTCACAGGTCCAAATCCCAGGTTTCAGCATCATAGTGGGCAACTACCTAGCCGGGAAGACAGTCGCAAATACTGTACTATTTTGACCGTAGGTTCAGGTGACGGGTAACAGAGGGTCATGAACTGAACCTATTTAGTACCGGTGACGGCAAACATTTGTAGCCCAGATAGGCGTAAAAATGTGAAAGAAAATCAACATGTTAGGTTACGGGTGACATGGCGTGAACCTACGGTCGAAATAATACAGTACCACACACTTTTTCACATGTTTCCCCGAATGTAAAATGACGTGAAAATTGACCAACACACATCCTCTCCAAAGTGAAAATGTTGTACGACCTTACTGTAGGCATCTACGCTTTGAGCAGCAGTTGGCCGACCGCACTGATCGTACCGTCGTTGTTATACAACGTCGAACCCGTGCCAACGAAGGCGGCGCCGTTGGGATCATGGGACTTGAAGAGCGCCGGCGACGTCGCAACGAAGGGGAAATACATCTCAACGAAGGAGGCTGAATCGAGGAAGGGGAACGCTTGTTTGAAGAAGTTGATCCTGAAAAAGCCATGGTCAGCCTCACATGTTATCGAGGTGCCGACGGAATGCGTACTGATCAGCCTGACCGCCGGGCGGATTCTGGAGTGCAAACTCGGTGATAACAATCTTGTTGTGCGGGAAGCGAGAGTGGGCGTCGTTGATGTGAGCCTTGAATTGAGCGAAGTTTTGTCCGTACCAGTGCTACAGAGGATAGGGAAGTACATGTAGTAGAGCGGAAAGCTGCTGTGATCGCTTACAAGGTTGATGTAGTCGAAGTGGCAGCCGCCGCTGCAGGCATTGACCATCTGCTGCACCCAACTCAGGCCTTTTCCAGGGTCGGTTGACGAGGTCACAGCAGGGAGCGCCTTCTTGATAGCCTGTGTATACACAGATGAGGGATGGAGATGAGATTTTCATGCGAAATCGACGAACCAAGGGGTTGATGTGCTGCTTATACCAATCAGCTGCTTGACCCGGGCTGATACCATTCAGATCAGGCTCATTCAGAGTGAAAACAGTGGAGAATTTGAGTTGCTGCTGGCGTGCTGCGAGTTTGGAGATGGGAGAAGAGTCGCAATCCAGGCAGCGCTGCATTCCAATGAAAGCAAGGCCGCCGTTTCCGTTGGAAGAGGGAGGGGCGTAGGTTTCATAATCGTAACTGCGTGTGTGTTAGAACTTGAGCACAAATAAATATCATCACGCACATCAGGTTGACAGTTCCCTGGTGGTCATTAAGCCTTCCGGGATCAAGTCCGCCGTTGTAGTAGGGCCAGACCAGACCACGCTTCCCTGGTCCGTGCTGCACGGTGGGCGTCACGAACAAGTAGTCGAGTGCGAAGGTGACAAAGGCGGTAAGAGAGACCTGCATGATATCTTGGATGAAGTTATGGTAAGAGAAGAGACCTTGGCTTTGTGGTCGGCTCCAGCTGTTATTACACACTTGCTCTCGATGATCTTATACCTGCTTGTCACCTTGGCTCATGGTGACGGCTCTCCGTGTTCGATGGAGACGATAAAATTTAGAAACAAGCCAAGGTCCTGACATGGCCGGCGATCACGGAAACACAGGTCGGTCGGAAGAGTCGGAACTGTCAAGGGCAGTTTTTTTGACCGCCGGGGAGGACGGAATTGTGCGATGGTCGATGTTGAAGTCTGGTATCAGAGCATTCTCTTTGGCAATAGCCCATTTGTAGCCCCACAGCGGCCATAGTATGCGCCAAACGATCAATAGTAAGGATTCGGAACATAATGAAGTGCAATTTATATACTGGCAAGGGTCAAGAAAAGCGAGTATACGGCGCAGTGGGAAAGGATCAGACATATGAGGGAACCTTGTGGCAAAGCTGTTGAACTGCGTATGAAACTGTTCATTCCTGAGATTAATTGACTCGCCTCAGTGACTGAAGACCACCCAATTCGTCCTGAATTCAACCCAACGCAGCTACGGAAACCACGGTCATAGTGCGAATATTATCATTATATACGGATACATTCCCGATCGCTCAAATGTACGCATTATCTTGGCAGTAGATCGTGGGATCAAGGACGAGCAGAGAAAGGAGAGAGGGATGTATCAAAAGCCAAGCAAAAGCCGTCCATTTTGTTAAGAGAACGAATAATAGTCAGATGCACACCGCCCTAATTCCGCGCTCGACTGTTCCGTGCCTCATGCATGGCGGCGAACATGCTGAATGGGAACTATATAAACAGGGTAATAACAGATCTTCCCTTTTACTGTTGATGTTCTTTTGCTTCCTCCTTTCAACACGGCGTGTCTCATGATATCCGTCCTAATCGAGCTCCACACTTACGATTCTTCGGACCTTGAAACGGTATCAAAAGTACGTCATCTCGTCATCCTCTCCGCATGCCAGCTGAAAGATGCGTAGGGGCGTGTTTGGCTCCGGAGACGCGGCCCTCGCCCCAAGCGGGTCATCTGACAGTGACGAAGAACAGTCGGAGGCTTCCGCAATCCTTCTACGCCGCGCGGCTCGCCGTACGACAACTCCTGATTCGTCCTAGGTAAGTCATTCGCACTCTTTAGATGGGAATCAATTAATCAAGGGTGACGCCGCTTAAGAGATGTGGGTTGCCGGCGGACGGAGTGCGGACGTTTTGCGCAGATTATCTCAGTTCCGTACTTACCGGTCTTGGGCTTGGGCTTGGCTTGGTCAGAGCTTGCAGAATTGCTCCAAAGGGTACAAAAATATTCCAATCCGCAGAGTATATGTATAGGGTATGGCGAAACTCGACAAGAAACTACCTGTGCTTTCCTCATCGCATCTCATTTACCATGAAGTCCTTCTTCGTCCTTTTCCTGGCCATGGCTGCAACCGTTGTTGCCGACCGTACCATAACCGTCAGTCTTATTGCAGTCTGGTTTGTCGGCGCTCATGACTGTATAGGTTTCGAACGCATGCCCATTTACGGTCTGGCCCGCGGTACGTCTCTCACCACATTCAGCAGCATATTGAACTAAAGCTGTTCAGCTTTTCACCTCCTCAGGTGGACGGCCTTCTCAAGCGACTGGGTTCGAAACATGACTCCCTCTGTTCCTGCCAATTGGCTGACGCACCGCCGTAGGTGGTCCGCGCCCTCCCACACGAAACACTCGTTCAACGTCCCCGGAGACTGGGTGCGTGCCTTCTTCCCCTCGATTCCTAAATTATTAAAACTGACTTTTCTGCAGGACGGTCGCGTGTGGGGACGCCGCAACTGCGACTTCTCCAAAAACCCCGGGGCGAACTCGTGCCTCGACGGCGGTTGCAACGGAGGCCTCGTAAGTCCACTCAACCCACACTTCAGACTATGCCACTACTGACGACCATTGAAGGAATGCGACACCAAAACCGGTACCGGTGTTCCTCCAGCCACGCTCGCCGAGTTCAAGTTCAAAGGCGCCGGCAACAAGGACTATTACGACGGTATGTCCGCAACTTGGTTTGCGCCGCACAGCTTGTCCTTCCTCACTTCGCCCAGTCTCCCTTGTCGATGGGTACAATCTGCCGATGCGCATAGACAATAATGTCGGCTGCGGGATCCCTTCGTGCCCTGTAGACCTAGGCCCAAACTGTGCGTATTCATTAATCACATGGGCACCCTCACCGCTGAAAAACTGACCGATCATTCTGCTTCTCAGGCCCCGGAGAGCAGAAAGGACCCTTCGACAAGAGCGGCTTCCCTGTTGGGTGCAAGAGCGCCTGCACCGTCGATGCTCTGAACGGCCGTGCCGGTATACCTTCTATCACTTCTTCCGTACCCGCTCCTGATATTCAACCAGCCAACTCTCCCAATTGCTGCTCCGGAAGCCACAACACTCCGGCTACATGCCCAGCCTCTGGTGTCACCAACTACCACTACTTCAGTCAGTCTCGTTTTATGTTGATTTATTTTCTTCCCTCCTCCTGCTTGCTTCCGGAACTAATTAAACTTTGCTCTTTGCAGAGGACAACTGCCCAAACGCATACGCTTTTGCGTACGACGAGCCCAGCGGCACCGCCCTCTGGAGTTGCCCGTCTGATAAGAACGCGGCATATACGATCACGTTCTGTCCTCCCCACTCGAAAAGCAGCGAAGAGCAGATGTGGGGATCGGAGGCTCAAACACCCCTAGTTCTTTAATCTAAAGATATGACCGAAACCCATACGCATGCGAGTACATGTCGGAGAAAAAAAAATTATAAGCATGTTACCTTATAATGAGCCCTTGTAACTTTGAGCAAGCCGGCAGCGTTATACGGCGATTATTTATATCCCGCAGGACTCGCCCACTCCCATCATCGGTGCCCGGATCTCATTAACAATCCCACGATGGCTCTCGGCCAAAATGAACAACTCGTAAATGGGACTTACCATCAAGAATAAGGGACTGCCGCGCTCAAGACAAAACCCTCTAATTCCCAGAACTTCCTCTCGTCCGCCTCGGGCTTCGAGAGCTTCGCGGGCAGCGGAACTGTGGAATCGGCAGGGTGGGGACCGTGGGGTCGTTTCTGTGATGTCGTGCCAGACTGCCAGTCGTACGTACCAGCTCGCCAAAAGATGGAGATGGTGAGGAGTTGCGTGGAGGAGACGGACTGTTATGGGCCGAGGAAGCATTCAACCAGCAAGATACGAGCTGGATTTGGTTGAATTCTCTGTCTACAGAGGAATAGTGGAAGAGCCGCACAGAGAGGAGGAGCTCTACGGCGGCGGGGCAGCACTGCTGTCCCCAAAATCATTCAGATTCAATAGCCTACACCTTTGGATGGAGACAATGGCCGACTGGCCCAGGAGTTATAGACCTGTCCTCTGTGGTACGTAGGGTCATGGAGACGTAGAAATGCGCAAGGGAGATCTTTGGTTGGCCCAGGATTTGCTTGGCAGTCGAACTGGGGAGAAATATATGGTGGGAACGAGTCCACGCCATCTTCGTCACTTCGTTACTTCGCGTAGTCTTTGTCACTTTGATGGCAATCTGTGAAGGTTCATGACTTTGATGCTATTCTGTGAAAGCTCGTCACTTTGTATTCCGGGCTTGTCGAGCGGCGACTCTCCGGCGCATCACGGAGCGATGGAATCAGCAGGTTGCCGAAAGGGCCGGTTAGGTTCGGGTTAGCGGGTTAGTGGTTAGGAGGTTAGCGGTTCGGGTTAGGAGATTAGCGGTTAGTGATTAGCGGTTAGGGTTAGCGGTTAGTGCTAGGGAGAGGGATCTATATAAAAAAACCCACCCCGGCTTGCGTGAAGGAACAGTGATGGCCGGAATTCCGAGTCTTTGGAGACGCTGAGTTAAACTGACGAAGTTTCACTGAAACGAGGCAATGCTACGAACTTTCATGAATTCCCATCAAAGTTACGAAGTTTCACAACGCTACGTGAAGTAACGAAGTGGCGAAGGTGGGTACGACTCGGTGGGAACCCAGGATCGAGAATGAATTAAACGCGACGTCTATTGCCGCCCAGCGCTCTGAGTGCATCTCCGTACCGTCAGGAAGTTTCGTCGTGGACGGGACGACCGGTATACGTGGTCCCTCCGTTTACGCGTAGAATACGCGTTGCCAGAATGGCAGAAATATCCTCTACGCAGCGCCGCCAGTGCCGTTGTCGGTGATCAGTGATCCCGCGATCCCGAGAGCGGTCCGATATTGCCGGGACGAGTTGAAGACCCCAGTAACGTACACGGCGGTGGAAACTCCCGTGATCGGCATCGGCAACCAGAGTTCGCTTACTACTAGTACAATCGTACGGGATAAACTTGCCAAGCGTTTGGACGGGCCGCATACGAAACTATCATTCCTTGCCTTGTTCCCAAAACCACCGCATTCTTTCCGAGTTCCTGTGCAGCTGGAGTGCCAGCCGCCGAGAAGGTGTGTGGATATGTCCACCAAGTACGATGTGTACGAACTCTATTGTAACGTCTCATGAAGTTGCTCCTCTTCTACCAGACCCTCGGTAAGAGCCAACCTTCGTAACGTTGATACAGCAGCAGACTATCTTGACATCTCGGCGGATTGCGCCCCAGAGGTCAAGTTCCTACACTTCGTCGAGGTATCGACGATGTTCGCACCCGACCCCTTGTACGCATATCTTCATAACGATCGTCTAACGTCTAGAGAAGCGAGCTGTCTGCCCCAGCGATGCTAATAATATACAATTAACCGCCACAGACAAAAGAAAATTGGGCTTGCAGGTCGCAATTCAGAACGCACGTTTCTGACCGACAAGTTTATGGATAATAATTTCATAAAGGCAGCATGCCAGGGCCATCACTCGTCATGGAAATCAGTGGCAGGAAAAGTGTAAGCTCCGGGATACATGCGGATGCGGACCGGAGGAGTAGACCATATTTTAATTATTGGGTGTTCAACAGGAAGCAAATCTCTGGTCAGCCATGATCATGGGTTACCTTCTCGTCATCTCGACTGTATGTCGCAATTAACAGAAATTTCACACCGAAGGTAGGACAGATTGCAACAAATCGAAGAACAAGGGTGATTGACATAAATCGTGGTGTCTACATGCATATCGAACAGCATCGTGAGAACCACAGCATCCATTTTCCTCCATTTGTCGACTGCATGTATTTATGAGGCTCAGTTGGGCGTCTGGCAAAACAGGCCTGGGTTCAAGCAACTTGGGCGGCCGTCAACTCATGGCCGTTGTGGATGCGAAACGGAAGGACTCACATGTTGCCGGGCCCATCCTGGTTGATGCAGCAGTTCTGGTTGGGGGGGCCTGTGGGTGAGGTCAGCGACTACGCCTCCTACATAACAAATGCCGGGATCCATACAGGGAGGAAGCTGTCGCAGAAGTATCGGTCAGGTCAGTTTTCAAGAGCACTACACGAACACGTACTCCGTCCCCGCCTATTTCACGCCGTTAGTCATTTGGTATCCGACATGGGTTGAGTGTACATACAGGCCGCTTGAGCGAGGGATCCTTGAGCTAGGGCAAGGAAAAGAAGAGCAGTTGTGATGAACTTGTTGAACATTGTGTGAATAGAGGATATCTGATCAATTGCTCTCCTTTTATACTACCGGAAATCATGTCGTAAGTGACAAATTCCCAATGAATATTATGGAAACCGGAATACTCCCGCACTCGACGAGTATCACGACCTATCACGACTCACGGATCTACAATTAACAACGAAGTCGCCCCGACTGGTTCAACGGGCTGTGGGGCTTCCCGTCGATTTGATTCCATCGCATCCCTGTTCGGTTCCTCTGATTTCAACCGAACGGCGGTATGAAGTAATCCCGTCGGTCTAGCATCGGATTTGAGATGAATCGCGACTCACGGAATGTTTCATGCTCCACACTCCGGGCCCGTCGAGTTCAATCCGGAACCACGGGACGAAAGAGCGCCAAGGTCAACAAAATTTGAACGCAGATAGGACGTTCTCACGACTCTCACCCTGGGTTTCATTAGTAAGGTGAGGCAGACGACACCCGGTAAGATTGGCCTTCGAGATCCTTTTCTTGTTAGTTTAGCATCCAAGTTCCGATCAAGTTCCGGCTTATGTAAATCCTTGGGCTGTGAGTTCCAGCGTCGGCGGATCCCTACGTAAGCGCAGTCAGGTCCCGTCTTCGACTCTCCGATTCGCTTCCCAGCGTCTTCATTCCCTGAGCCCTATGAGTGCAAAGGCTCATTTTTTTTTGTCTGTATGTATTGGCGTATGAGCACTCGGGCACATCACCGAGGCTCGGGCATCTCGGAGATGTTGCGTGAATCATCAGGAATAGCGGAGAAGAGTCAGGAATATTATGGAACATTCACGAAACTTATGGAACATTTATTTATGACTCATATTGACTGGCAACTTAGTATATATACAGTAGTTACGGTGGGGAATTCCTCACGAGCTTGTACAACCCGCCCTCACGGGCATCGTGTAAATCTTATCATTATTAAACCAAATATCGAGTGAATATAAGGATTGAATTCCTTCAAGCAGAAACTCCATCAGTATGCTCAATATTCACGATAGATGCGAACCGTACCACCTGCCAGGGCGCTTGTGACTTCGTCATCTGGAATGGGATCTTATGTCCCTCTCCCCACACGGGAAGGCACCACCGGCCTCCCATCGCATTGTTCCTTTGAACCAGATGGAAGGAAATCTAGGCCAGTACCAGTACCGTCCAGAACAAGGTCCGCATTTAATTTATGCTCCACCTCGAAGTGGATCATGTCCTTGCAGAGGTCGTACTTGCGCAGTATGCGGCCTGAGTCATTGTACTCCGAATCACAAGTAAAATAGAGAAGATCCCTATCTCTCGTCCTCAACTGTGTCACTGGCTATCGGGATATATGCATCAACACTTCAGCCAGGTTCTTCAATGCCGTTCGCCCGTTTCTTGCGGACGGCCTGAGTTTTGGCTCACGAGGATGAGAAACCAGTATCAAGTTCGCGGTAATGGTCATAGAATTAATTGCATCAGTCCAACCAATTGACGATCCCTTCAGGTCACATAAATTTGACCGGCGCAGTAGAAATCAAATGCGAGAACGTGCGCCGACTGAAACCGTTTCACGAATATCAATTTAATTAGGGCCCGCGCTTCCCCAAGGATTTTACCCTGCCTTTTTAAGAGAAGTGATCGGCGACGGGTAGGGTTGCTCATAATCAGCCATGTCACACCGACTACTTACTGGACCACCCCTGCAGGTCATACATTTGATTGGAGCCTGGTAGAAATCAACTGCGGGAACGTCCCCTACTGAAACAGGGTGTTTTGCGTATCTCAATTCAACTGGGTCCCGTGCGTTGCTTCCCCAAGGATTTTACCCTGCCCTTTAAGATGCAGAAGCGATCGGCGACGGGTACCGTTGCTCATAATGCTGCACAAGTTCCTCTCCGCTGCCATCCTCGCTATCCTTGTCGTGAGAGAAGGGTCATCGCCATCCCTCAGGGCTCTCTGACACCCTGTGCGTCGAGTTACATGCATGGCTTTGCAGTTAACTGACCCGGTCTGCCTAGGCGGACCCGATGTACGTTACACACCGTCCCTTCACCCTCGACCCTTGAATTGATCAGATAACCCTATGTATTAGGACCCACCCTGTATGCCGCGGTCTTTTCGTCACGGATCTAGATGCGGACTGACCTGATTACATTTTTCAGGCCCAACTGGACAATTCTGTTGCCCACTCGAATTGATGACTCCGGTCCACCGTCAGGCGTGAGTCCCTTTTTTTCGCTCGACTAGACGATATTTTATGCCTTCGGAAGGTGCCAGGTTATATGTCCTCTATAAACCATGGAGCCATGTACAACGTTTGGGTCTCAACATCCACAGTATCAGGAGCACATGTATTCAGGGGACACGAATCTTCCATTATCCTGAGTATTATAGATCAACGAAGGAACTCATCCGCTCCCATCCGCTCTCCACTTAATCGCTGCTACTCTCGCAAACACATCACGGCAATTGAAATGCCTTCGCGGCACCGGGAATTTACATCCTGTCGGATCCTCACGCGCGCGGATCACTACATTTTGCATAATCTTCGCCGCCGCGGGAAGAAAATTCCGCGCCGCTCAAAGGGTACTATGACAATTCAATTCTCGTCCGGTGATCTAGCAGTATTTGGGAGGTGTAGATTGCCGTCCAGGTTATTCAGGGAATTACAGAACATTTGAATAGATGCTCCGAGACCGAGGGAATTCGTTGTGACTCGTGCGTTCTAGTTTTCCTAACCCGCCCGTGCACAGAGAGTATTGCATGTGCCTTAAACAGCAGCCCCACCGTGTAAGTATGCATCTCTCTCATTTCTTGTCGCATTCGAGACACTTTTCCTTGCGATAGGGTACTGGCCGGGGAACGAGCTGGTATCATCGGGTCTAGTTGTAACGAAGTTGGCCACGCTCGAAGACATCGGTGACGTCGTTGTTCCGATACTTCTTGCATTCTGACATCCGTGTAGGGCCCAACCTACACTAGATCTGCATTCCTGGCAGCTAGAATTTATTCAGGGTCAGCAGGGCGGGGAGTTTGCATTGAGTGGGAGTTCCCGTGTATGGTCCGTTATTCATATCCCTGAATTGCGGAAGGGTCTACTCCATCAATTCGTCGACACGGCGTGAAGATTGCGCGCCGACAGGGGGGATATTCCTAACAATTCACTCATCGCTTGTCTTGTTTACAGAGAATTCCCTGATTTAACGTTCGCGTCCGGGGTCGAGGCTATAAGGGGATTGAAATTGGATACATCCACGAAAAGACGGAAGGACCCAGTCAGGACCCGAGTGTCTTTTCGTTCTCCGAGCCTGCAACATTCCTGAGAAATGCAACTCCACAGTCCATTCATTTCCTGTTACGAACTAGCGCCTGCCAATTGTGTATTAATTTCACCCCCATTTGAGTCGGGCGCCGTGATACTCATCGAAAACGGGAATGTTCCTGGTTGCCGGAGTATTTACTATTCACCACGAATTTTAGGGTCGTCTCTCCATATTGGTTGCATTACCTTACGGATATGACTTCCCGTCCTATAAAAGCCAGGCGGTTCAACATAGACATCCTTCACTCACACAATGTTTAACAAATTCATCGCAACCGCTCTTGTCTTCCTTGCTCTCACTCAAGGATCTCTCGCTCAGAATGCGTGTAAGTATATGCCTGCTTATGGCATACGAAATGACTGACCGGGCGTGAAATAGGCGGTGCCGGGGTACGTGTTTCCATGCGAGTGCGATTCTGAATTCACTTAACCAATGATTCCAACACAGCTGCCTCCTTGTATGGAATTCTGGGATCTTCTATTCTGGAGTCAGGGTCACTGACTTCACCCACAGGTCCCTCCGGCGACCTCTGCTGCGCCTCGCCGGACGGCACCGACAACATGTAAGTCTTCTGTTGCATACACGCAAGGGTCATGGACTCACGGCCTCCGCAGCTGCCAGAATGGGTCCCTGTTGTGCCGCGTTCCCAACTAATCATGAATGCACAAAGTCAGATAATTGATGGGAACGTGGGTGGGACGGTTTTCCATAATTCGTATCAATCACGTTTGTTCTTCAATTTGTTAAGATTTTTCCACCTTGATCGTTCGAGAGCACCTTCGCCCCATGGTTGGGACAACCCGGTTGAAGAGTGAATTGTTCAAATTATGCTGCGGGACGATCAACATCCAGGAAACCATATGTTTCAGACCATTCGGACCGGGAATCTGTTGTGCAACGGACTGGGGAATTTGATTACGCATAACATGTGACTGGAATGGTATGGTAAAGTAGGGGCTTGACATACTCTAGCCAGGACACACACAGAGACAGCTAGGGAAGATGTCAGGCCGCCTTCTCACTATCTCGATTGAAACTAACACGCTGCTCCCAAGGGTCGGGTTGAGGTTCTGGAGGTTACAGCATTGTGCTGGAGCAGGACTTATTACAGCCGTTTGCAGAATTGATGACAGTAGCCGAGAAAAAAAAAAAAAGAGTTTTGATGCCGGTACTTGTTTTGCTCATTTCTCTTTCATTTCTGGTCCGATTAGGCTGAGAATAGAGGGGATCAAGAGGGTTTCTCAGGGCCTTCATAACAATACCATACTCACCTCCCAATTCACAGATTCAAGCTCGATGGTTTTTCCCTTGTAATCAATGGATTTGATGGATGTCCAATTTTATAACCCACATATCTCCTTCATTTCTCAATGGAATTACATGGAACTGGGAGCGGATTAAAACCCAAATTCACCTGAATCTTCTATGTGCTTTTGGACCATCATTGGCCCTCAGCCTCTGGTGTAATGCGTGATTATGTTGGGAGGGGTTATAAACAGACTCAGGTAAATTCACCATTGCACATGATCAGTGAGTCACCTTTTTTTGTATACTGGCAAAACATTTGGTGGCAAATTGGGGCTTTCTAACGCACCCACACATATGTAATTTCGTTGAGAAATGAGGGAGATAGGTGTATTATGAAATCGGACATCCATTAAATTTATTGATTACAAGGGAAAAATCATCAAGCTTGAATCTGTGAATTGGGTGGTGAGTGTGGTATGGTTGTGAAGGCCTTAGGAAACCCTCTCAATCCCTCCCATTTTCAGCCTAATCGGACAAGAAATGAAGGAGAAATGAGCAAAACAAGCTCGGGCATCAAAACTCTTCTTTCTTTCTTTTTCTCGGCTACTGTCATCAATTACGCAAACGGCTGTAAAAGGAAAGATCAGGCCCTGGCTGAAAACTCAAGGGACCGCGTCCTACAGGGCGGATCCTGCAAGCGCCTTATCAGAAATGATATGACGTACGTCAGTTCCTCCGCCTGGGCACACAAAGACGATCAGCCCCAATGCCGTGGTTTCATCGATGCCCAGAAGAACGCACAAGGTAAGGTTTGGGGTGCAGATGCAACTCCATTTCCAAGGATGAGGATGGCGAGGATTGTAGTGGCGAGCAACTTGTAAAACATACAGCTTACTGTACTATTTCGACCGTAGGTTCACGCCCTATCACCCATCACCGAGCAAGTTCACTGGAATCGTAGTTCATTCCTCGGCAATCGTGGGAAAATTCCCATAAATGGCAAACCGGCAACTACCGGATGCAAAATTTTCACGTTTTTCAGCCTTTTTAAGCCTCAAAACCTCTCTGTCACCGTCACATGTACCAAATAGGTTCAGTTCACGACCCTATGTCACCCGTCACCTGAACTTACGGTCGAAATAGTACAGTACTACCAATATTGGGCCTCCGTGGCTGACTTGGGAACGGCGTGATTAGTATCTAGACTCGTAACCAGTCTGCTATGCGGCATTTCTTAGTGCAAGCACTTTGCCGCCGGCAGACTGGTACAACTCGGACCAAACACTTGGCGCGCGCGAGGAGTTTGAAAATTTATGATGGCCTCTGTTCTGGCCTCAGTGTGGCTCAAAATGCTTCGAGAAAAAGAAATACATAAATCTAGGAACTCTATTCATGAAAACTGTCTCTTCAAATTTTGTTCAGCTTGAAGAGGATCGTGCAATGGGCCTCGAAATTTATTCGAGAATTGATCGCAGCTGCACAGCAACTTTGATGCCGTGATCGGCTCCACTCAAAATTTCAAACTCCCCGCGCGCGTGGGTTGTTTGTCCCGACTTGTACCAGTCTGCCTGCGGCAAAGTGCTTGCACTAAGAAATGCCGCATAGCAGACTGGTTACGAGTCTAATTAGTATCCAGATGCCGGCGGGTGACTATAATTCTGATTCGTGGTAACTTCCCACGTTCGACGGGATGATGTAACGGCTAACAGCCTCACCATATAAATATGGCCGCGGCGAAATAAGTGGCCATTCGCACCGGAATGGGGGCGAACAACGTTTCGGACGATTCAGTATGGCGCTCGTTTGTCTGGGGTCAGCGGCGTTGGAATACAGATTGTGTTGAAATCAAACATTCAACAGAGATGGATTTATTGTTTCCATTGGCTCCCCAGCCATTTATCAGGAACCCCGTATAAATTATCCCGGCGCCGCCCTTGATATTAATCGGATGTGGAACTGTTCCGCTGGTTTCAGGAACATCTGTTTTATTTTAATGACATTACTCTGTGTCATTGTGACCCATTCTATTAGTATAAAGGCCCAAAATACGCTCGAGACCGAAATATCTCCGTCACATTCACAAAGTTCATCGCAGGTGCCCTTCTATTACCACAAGGCGCGCTATCGACCCCTCTCGGCCCAGGTCCAAAGGCCGCGGCGTGTGCGTACCACTGAATTTACGATTATAACGGCTCACTAACCTCCCGAGTGCAGGCGCCACTACCGTATGTGTTTTCCTTTCTGGGAGTGCATTAATTGACGCTTCTCCTATAGGGCCAACAATGTATAAATCTCGCCTTGTTATCCTGGAACCACCGTCCCTGATCTCGCTCGTAGGTCCATCGGACTTTGTCTGCTGTAACGACTTGTGAGTTCTTCCGTCATATTCCGGAAGGCACAGCGACCTGACGGGTCACCGAAGTTGCCTGGCGCCCCCCGTGGCATGTGCGGTCCCGTAAGACGTGGGCCATCCGAGGAATTGATGGCAAGTTATGCGCCATGGCTATAGTTGAGATTCATACCAGCCACATGTAGAATATTGAATTCGGACTGGATTCAACTTCTGAGGGGATATCGGCGTCGTGATTTAATCCACCAGTTTTCTTCCCATTCGCCGGCAAACATTTCCCCACCTTCAACCTAGCCTCACACGCCGCTGCATCTATTCTAGGTCCACAAACTCGATCCCGCCAGGGATAAGAACGGATTTGCGGATATTATCAGTCCCGCCCGTCCGCTGATATAGGAAGGTCGACCCCGCCCTCGAGAATAAGATTGGTGTCAATTCATGAGAGGAGGGAATTTGGAGGGCAGAATATGGCCAGTTCACTTTCCTTCTGGTGCTAGTCTGGCCTCCGCAATAAGTTGGAGTCCCGCTGGGTAGCTTGAAAACTGTTGCCTTTATCGTGGTCACTACAATGGAGGGATGAGTCGTTACCTGCGAAGGTTGATCTGTGTGTCGCCCCCAAAGAGGCTGTCACTGTAGGATGCCGGCCGAGTTATGCATTGAACTTGGTACGTGGGTGAATTTACTACCATATCAGCGCTTTCGTGAGATGGAGAATTGGCGGGGTTCACGCTATGAAGTCTCACAAATACAGGTGCCGTATGCGTACCATTACGGAGGGCGGGCACTCACGTTACGTTACTCTCTGTTCACATGCCATTGAGATGGGGGAGTCAACTGGAAACAAGCCGGCGATATCAAAACTCCAGCCGTGCCATAACGCTACTGACCTATGTAACATCGGCAAATACGACACATGAAGCCCGCGGGTCTGTGCTTGCATCACGGACGAAACAGAATCCCTTATCAAGTCAGTTCGAAGCGCGAGTAAGACGGAAGTCCACGGAACAGTGCATGACGGACGAAATGCTCGCTGGTGCTGGCAAGAAAAGGGAGAAAACCTCCCCCGTACCGGAGGCAGACTTGACAGACGCGGAGCGAATAGAGTTCTTCCAGCGCAAAATAGATATCATCACAGAGGAACAGAAAACGCAAACAGCCTCGGGGTCACGGTCTTTCCGAGTCACGAGCCTGGGCAGTTCGAGCTAGAATACTATATTTCAACATTCAGAGACATTGTTTAGACGACGGCGACGGGGCGGGGAGGCACCACGCCAACCCGCACATAAAAGTTGTGGCCGTCGGTGGAAAATACTTCCAGAAGGCGCAACTGCTCATGCTTGATACCGTTCTCGCCCAACGGAAAATTTCGCCCTGACACCCCTGGAACATGCTCGTGCCCATGTTCCTGTAGTGAAGATCAGAACTGAGTGTAAAAGGAACGGTGGAATTCACATCAATGAATTTTCGAAATATTCTCGAGACCTCTTTGCCGAGGGCCCCACGGGTCACGTATTTCGCCGGGCCGTCTTTCAAAGAGAGTTTCTCCCGTACGTGCGTATTCGGGTAACCCGGCCACTAGATGTGTATCGAGTCTCAATTTCAATGGAAAGGGGAAGAGACAGGACACTGACAGTAAACACAAGGCTGCCTGCCGTGTCCGTGCCAGCCCGGGCCGGTATGTACGCCCCGACGCGTTTGCGCGGTTCGAGCATGCCACGCGACAGGTCCAACTCGGTCATTGCGACGCCTTCATTACACGGTCCATGGGAGGGTAAGAAGGAAATGCTGATGGCGACGGTGCCGGCGAAGGACTCTCGGTGCGGGATGTACACCAGCTTATTAGTGTGCCATTTGTCTCTGGCGTCGTCGCGGGGAGGCAGAACTGGATATACAGGCGGGGCGTTTGGGGAGGGAACCTGCAATACCGATTATATTCGATATCGGGGCGGGTCAACATGGGTGGCGTACCAAGACTCTTCGGGTGGGATGAGAGTGGTGGGCCACTTGTGACACTTGAACAAGGGACAGGGACAAAATCGGATTGACACGCGGGGCGGGAGAAGGGTTGGACAGATTCACTAGCTTTAGGAGCCCAGTTATATCTCAGGACGAGTGAGGAGATAGATATACGTACCCCGTGGAGGCCAGGCCCGTAGAACTCGTGGTGGGTCATTCTTGTAATAAAGGTCGGGCAGACTATGTACAGAGCGGAGATTGCGAAGGAGTGAATTATCAAACCAGGTTCTGTTTGCCTTTATAAGGGTGGATCCGGGAACAATGAGCCACCACACCGCTCAAATGCGGCAATTGCCCATGCGCAGCTGGCGCTTTGGTATCGCTTTGCTGTCCGGAACAAGGGAATCCAGAGGGACATCGGTGATATGACCGTCAGACGATCCAGAAAGAGCATATTAGAGCTGGCCATTGCCGAGGCTTGCAATACTACTGCCCCAAGGGAAGGCAGACATCGTGTCCGTTTGGTTTCCGTGGCCAAGGGTTGCGATGAGATTGCAGGCTTTGTCGCAGTATTCGGATGACAAAGAATTGAGTATCGAAAGGCCCAGGGACAGCTTGTCCCTTTGAGCCGCAAGACGCGACAATGAGCTTTTGTTTTACAGTGACACCAGCCTGAGAGGGAGTGAAGTGATGAATTGATCCGATCAGCGGCACCGTCCCATCATTTGCATCTGATCTGGTTTCTGCAACTTCATCTTGACGCCGCCCCGAAGCCGCCCCAGGAGGATCTTCATGGATACCGACCGACATTATACCGGGAGAGCAGACATACCATATCTGTAGGAGAGCCGCGGGATTAGTGGATGAGGACGTCATATCCACGTGTCGCGGGATGGACAGGTCCGACAGGGCGAGCAATAGCTGAATCTAGACTCGTCACCAGTCTGCTCTACGGCATTTGAGATACTCACAGCGCTGGGCCCTCAATTGAGCAGGCACTTAAGTTAGCAGCACTTCTTTGAGTATTGTAAAACAATTGATGTGGCCCGAAACCGAATTCAGTATGTCTCATTTGTGACTCAACTAAATTGGATATTATTTCTTTTACTATACATAGAAAAGTGTAGCTAACTAAAATGCCCCTTTAAATCTATAAGCAGCCAATCAGAGTGCTTCTAATGGATTAAAAAGGCAATTTAGTTAGCTATGCTTTTCTAAATATAATAAAAGCAATTTAGTTGATTCCCAGATGAGACATATTAAATTCAGTTTCTGGCCACATCAATTGTTTTACAATACTCAAGGAGGCGCTGCTAACTTGAGTGCCTGCTAAATTGAGGGCCCGGCGCTGTGACTGCAAGCAGTTTGCCATAGGCAGACTGGTACATCTCGGAATGATCAATCCTGCGCGCGGAGTTTGAATTTTTTCCTTCTGGCCCGTTCAAAAGGGTAGAAGGAACCTAATAGCCAATGACTTGAAATCTGTCTCTTTATAATTTTCACTAGGCTTCTCAGGACAATGCACAAACCTTCAAATTTACTTGGGAATTGATGGCACCCGCGAAAGTGATTTGATGGCCGTGATCGGCCCCACTCAAAATTCCAAACTCCTCGCTCAGCCCAATTGCTTGACTGAGTTGTACCAGTCTGCCTGCAGCAAAGTGCTTGCACTAAGAAATGCCACAATAGCAGACTGGTAACAAGTCTAAGCTGAATCTCGGCTGTGGCGGCCAGAGACAGCTTCAACAATGGGAGGACGAAAGCTACCACGATTGTCAATGGAAAATGACCAATCTGGGACAATTTTGCATTATCCTTCGCAAGCACGACCCATATGTAGTTGGCGAATGAGGTGGGGGGGGGGGGGGGGCTATTCAGTGTTTCGAGAAGTCATGTTGAGGGACTCCGGCAATTTCCGCCTGAACTCTGTCTCCATTTAACGATCCGCTCCATTGGGCGACAGTGAGTAGAATGCGAATTTTCCGCACATAAGTCGTTTATGTTCCTCAAGTGTTGTGCAGGGTGCATTGACTTGAACACCGTAAAATCTCAAGGAATTCTGCGGGCTCAGCACGCAAAAGAAAAACACTCCCGCCCAAGCTTCCTCAGATTGTCAATGTCACTTGGCCACATAAAATATGGGGTCATTCTGCTCCTAAATTCCGACCGGTTTTATGATTCATTGCTGGAGGAGTAGGAGCGGTGTATTACTGCAGAGGGGCCCCAATGTTGAATCATAGCCCGGAACCGTATAGCCTCGGGCATCGGGCAACTCGGACATCCCCGCATGTTCTTTTCCGTGAGTCAGAATGACTCTTCCTGACTCCTAGTCTACATATATAAAGTAGCCATGCATCTGTAATTAATCTAACAATTATTATCTGCTGCTCCCTACAACTTTTGTGTGAACCTTTGAAGAGCCTCTGCCGGTTCTTTATCAACAACCACCACTCGTAAATTCTCAACACCCTAAGCATACCCGGGGCCCCGGACGAGGGTCACCTAGGCGTTTTGCGGGTTCTGCATACTTGGATGCAACATTCCTCATGACTTGGGCCCATCAATGATTTCCACGTGTTGAGTTTCCACGGCCTAATTAAGTATTAGGGTCGTTCACAGTAGCCCTTTTTGCGCTCCTGTTTGCATTCCTTTTTTTCTCCTTTTTGGCATTCCCTTCGTTTTTCGCCCGGGGTTTTTTTTCCCTTTTCAGTTTAGCTATGTAAAAAGGTGTGAAAAGGGGGGGAAAATCATGTCTAAGTGCACAAGCCATCGAAAACCAGAGAAAAGGGGGAGCAAAAAGGGAAGAAAAAAAAGGGCTACTGTGAAACCCCCATTGTGACTCCCTTTTTTGTCTCCTTCTCGACTTCCTTGTTTCCTCCTTTCGTCCAAATTGGCATGTAGAATGCCATTCTTTTTGAAATTGCCCCCTTTTTACACCTCTAAACCCACAAGAAAAACGGAGGGAATGCCAAAAAGGAGAAAAAAACTGAGCTGCTCCCTTTTTCATCTCCTTTTTCACTCCCCCTTTCCGCTCCTCTTTCTTCCTGACTTGCATGAGTTGACCAACAAAGGCAGCGACCATGCTTGAACCAAAGTAGGTAAAAGGGAGTAAAAAGGAAGCAAAAAGGAAGCAAAAATGGAGGCAAAAAGGAAGTGAAAAAGGGGATCTGTGAACGACCCTATTGTCACCTGTGATTCACTGGTCATTTTTCTTCTGATTGAATTCACTCCCTTATTGTCAGTACTCTACGTCTGGAGACGGCGAAGTCAAGGATTCCACCTGCCGTTCAGTGAGCATTTTTCAGTGCATGTTTGATTTATACAGCTCCAGGGATACTCTGGATGATACGCCAAGTCGCTTCCACGACGACCGATGCGGAATTGACTCAGGCTCCTCTCTTGATTTACAGCAGAAATGACGGCCCCTAGATCCCCTCATTGGTGAATGTGGATAAGACTGTGGATAATATTAAGCCCAGCGTGGTCCCGTTTGATCACCGAACGTAGTTCGGGATCTCTACCACACAAATTTTGCGACACAGTTTCAGGTATGTTTATGATTGCCAAACTGACCGCCCTCCGTCGGGGTCGGAGGCAGTGCCTGTGGAGCGAGTGAATACATTGGGATAGGGTAATAAATATATCGCTCTACGGACTCCTTCAATCAAATGACCTAACCAGTCGATATCTGTTGCTTTTAATCGCTGTCGCCGAGTTTACCCAGAGTCGACCCCATTTTACCCTGAGTCCCAGATTCGGATCCGACGGTTCAAGGCACCCCGGAAAAATCATGGGATATCCCCGTAATCTGGGTCCGACCCAGGGCAACAAATGAGAAATATGGGATATCCTTCCGATAGCCACAGACCAGCAATTCCCTCCATTACCAACATTGAAGTTTTCGGATCCCGCGATGACGGGAAGTGGAATGAAATGTCTGCGCTATGCCGCATTTACGCTCAGGTACCATTAAGTACCCAGATCACTACCACACAAATCCCCGCGGGGCGGGATACCAATCTGACGCAGCAGCGTTCATAGGGCCGTGTCACACAACACCCCGTTTCAAGTAGATTCATTGTATACTTCTTTACGGGCATGACTTTGCAGCTTCATATAAAACGGCCTAGATCAACCACGGATCCCCCATTCATATCATGTTCAACAAGATCATCTCAAGCGCAGCCTGCTTTCTCATTCTTGCCCAAGCAGTTGTGGCTATTTCTCTGGGGCCTGGGCCAGTGAAGCTGCACCAGTGTCAGTCAATTTATCCTCCTCCCGTACAATATGACTGAAGAAATCAATGATCCCAGGTGGACCAGAGCCATATGTGCGTGTTTGAAAATGGTACTGCCAGCGACGTAACTTGACCTAATCGATACTCTGGTCGTAGGATCCTCAATGTATGAGCTGAGCGTTGATTGGAGCCCACAGACACTAAGATTTTCTACAGGCCCACCCGGAGAGCTCTGCTGCGGCTCAATCGATGGGAATATGTGAGTCTCGGGAAGATTGACAATTGGTATTTTGCAAATTGACGCTGCATCAAGCTGCCAACCGGCGGGACTTTTCTGTCGTGTTCCTTCTCCTCCGTAAACGGAACACAGAGACTCTCCCAATGGAATTGAAAGGAAACAATCGGTGTTACGGAGATACATGTCATCTGTAATATAATAAAATGGGGGACATACAGAAGTTTCCATTGATCTTCCATACCCACACTCGTTTCTGAGGGTTCCGTTTTTCCCGCTCTCGCCGTGAGCACTGAGCGCCCAATAAGCGCCCAGCCCCGGGCATCTTGAACATGGGACAATGTGTAAGATTTATTGCAGCAAGACTCGGATCTTTGCTGTGAGACAACCTTGGCTGGGTAAACATGTTTACTGTGACATCCCACAACCTTTGCTGGGTAGGAGCATTTGCTGTGAAACTGGGAAAACACCTGTTACGGGACAAACTACCATTGACCAAAGGGAAAATTAATGGGAATGTACTCTGGGACAAATGCAACTGACATACAACCCATGAATTTATTCCCAGGGACCGACTATGTGAGGCTGCCGCATCACAACTTAGATGCAAGAAACAGCATTTATCCAGATGAGAAACATCCTTTACTGGGAAACAACCTCTGCTGGGAAAACACGCACTGCATCCAGCCGGGTCGAAGACAGCGAGGTGTCAGATTCAGAGAAAAGAATGAGGAAGTGTCTGGGCATACAAGTGATATCAGCCCGTGAATTTATTCACTGTAGCGACTAGTATTCAATACTATTTTAGCCCCTGGTGTGTCCTTGCACCCTGGTATGGAATTATTGTTGATGCCGACCGTAGTTCTGGCCTGCTGCCCCCAGGAAAGATCTAGGATATGTATCCATACCATAGGCATCCACATGCAAATTTTATGCTGTACTGTTTTCCTACAATGTACAAAAGAAATGAAAAGGAATGTTTTTGATGGATTTTTCCCATATGCCAAAACGCCTGCCAAAGCCGATTCCACATGTGGCTCCATCATTGGAGGGCTCGTATCTTCCACAGAACAAGTTATAAAAGTCTGGAAATATTTGAGGACGTAGAAAACCCATGTATCTGCCTACCACTAGATGTCGACAGCAATATGGGCTGAAGTTACAAAGTTATCACGCACGATCAAAGTTGTGGACAGAAGGGGGGCCAAAATAGTAGGGACCCCAACCAATTTCAAGTGATCCCGGCTTGTCCTGTATACTCTTTGTTAATGTCATTGTCATTGTCAATTATGTCATTGTGACATTGTCAAACAAAAAAGAATGTGCACGTGCTACACAGCCCCCGGGCCGACTGCTGATTCCACGTGATCTTGGTCTCCTCCTTCGTACCACCATGTCCTCGGCCGCGCAAACCACACCCCCGCCGTCAACTCATTCGAGTAGTCGCCTCGAAATAATACCCAGTCGTATTGACGTCGAGGAAGAGTCTAGGCTGTATGGTGACCTGGTTTTCGTGCGTCTGCTTTTCTCAATTGTCCCTTTTTTATGAAATGTCGTTCATTTGTTTGCGTTCAGGACGAGTCTCCAACGGAGCCACGACCACCACGGAGATCATTTTCCCCTGTTGCACCACCGAGTGTATTCAGTAGCGATATCTGGCTCGGGGACAATATCGGCGAGAGTGCGGTCTTTGCCCGGGAGGTGAAGATTAACGGCTGGACCAGCGTAGGAGATGGCTTGAGGGGCGCGTACGTCGGTGAGTCAATATTTGAGCTGCAGAGGATTTTTTTTTTTTTTTTGAACAAAGCTCAAGTCTACGACTGCGTGATGAAGACAAAAGAGGGGACCGTGATTCACGCCCACAAACGGTACAGTGACTTTGCGGCACTGGAGATACAACTCCTCAGGACACTTCCGGTTCGTCTACGCGTTTTTGTCCTGTGTTCAAACTGACGATTCTCTTTCCAATCTTTCTCCCCCTGAAATCAAAATCAATTCCTACCTGTCTCCACCAAAATTGGTCGCCGAATATCATCTCATCTCCCATGACCTTAAAACTTGTCTCAACCGCTGCCTTCGCTCCCTCGGATTTGCCTTCTCCCGTCAACTGATTTTGTAACGCTTCGATTCTCTATGTCTTTCATAATTTACCAGCGGTCCCAAAGAGGTTTCGTCCCGGAGCTTCCACCAAAATCCCCTCTTGCCCGCTACCGCGTCGCATTCCTCGCCCGCCGGCGCCGCGCCCTCGAGCACTGGCTTTCCGCGGTTCTCCTCCACCCGGATGTCGGCGGGTCTGAGGCGGTACGTCGGTGGGTAATGAGTTGACCGCGCCGGCAGGTAAAAAGGCTTTTATTGAGCCATATCAGAGCCGCGGGTAGGGCCTCAAGGCTGAACTTTACCTCTGGGTCCGCTATTCCCTCTCATCTGTACACTTACTTACTATTAGGTTAATCCTGTATCAATAACTGGGAGCGACCCAAGAGTGTCTTTTCCATTCCTCCGTAAGAGATGCATCTCAAGAGCCCACGTTCGTTAACATCCTCGTCGTCATTTTCACAACAATAGGTATCAGCCCGATGGGAAAATTGTCCAATGAATCAATGATTCATACAATCAGAAATCTCGTGTCTGTTGGAAGCGATAAAACTGGTCGGCGAAAGTTCCCATGAGGCAATGACGGAAAAGAATGCTTCACACAGGCTTCGAAGTATTCGTATGTGCGTCTCCAGCAAAATAATGGATCCCCTGGCGATGGTTAGTAGTTTGTCGCTTTTCCCTGTATCCCCTTCCATTATCATAAACCACCGCCCGACAGTTGTGCTCTTCGTCAAACGCACCCACCTCTCGGAGCACTGCAAGTCCCCTACCCCTATCGCGCCCGATGACGACGGCTACGTCGAAGCACTCTCCGTGAGAATCCAGACGTCCGAACCCCGGATTTGGGTCCACGCTCAACAGAAGTGACTCCTCCACAATCCCTTCCGTTGTCGGGATACTATCCCGGCCTTCTAGGATTGAAGCAATTTCTGATGCCATCGTACATGCGACATCTTTTACTAGTTCGGGCTCGTAGATGAGAAAGTTGCCATCCATAGTTCTCCGACATAATGGCTGGTGACCAGAATCGCAGAGTTGGTGTCGGGGTTCAACCAGAATGCTGTGTGTGGCGCGCGGACGGCGTCTTTTCAACGGTATTCTACTCTTCCTGATATATATATTTGCTTATCGTCTGAGGGGGTCTAGACATCCAGCTTTCCTGGCGGCCCGGAGGCGCTTACCTACCGATCGGATTCCATCATTTCGATGGCACGGCCTGCTGTCATACCGCCGTGTGTTCAACTGCAATCAATTCCACATTGAACTCAACTCCAGGAACCTCTCGCGTCCCACAAGGCCCATCACATACTACCCTAGCTACACGGAGGCCGCTTGTCTGAAGGGGTCTAGACATCTGGCGACACGAAAGTCGTTACCACCCAACAGACTCCGCCATTTCGATGGCACGACGAACGGCTCCTGTCATACCGCCGCATAAACTGCGATCAATTCCACCAATGAGGTCGAGAACCTCTCACGTCTGACAAGGCCTATCACCCACGCTGGCTACACGGAGGCCGCTTGTCTGAAGGGGTCCAAACATCTGGTGATACGGAGGCCGTTATGTACCCGCCCAACGCACCATTTCGACGTATGGCACGATCGACCTGGACGCAAAGGCCGCTTTGTCTACACAACGCAGTCCGCTCGAAAGTCTATCTGGCCTCCTATTTCTGGTAGTACGAACCATATTGTTTACAATGGAGCCCCGGCGTCCGAGGAGGCCTGGTGCTTCCCAGACTCTAGACATCTGCCCTGGAGACACGGAGGCCGCTTCCCTCCGAGACGGAGCCCGCCATTTCGAAGGCTCTAATCATTTCCACTCCAAAACGTTTTTTGTTCCGTGTCGTTTCTCTCGACGAACAAACAATTTCGGAAATGGTTTGGAAACAGTTTTTGAGCTCTACCTTTCCAGACCGTTATCCAGACGAAAAGATGATACCAGCTTGCCACCAGGGCCAGGGATGGCTGTTTATTCCACCAAATCAAGCTACAAAGGCTTCAGTTAGTGCTTGTTCACAAACTTGCCCTGAATTGACAAGTCGACTCAGGCTGCCGACCTGCCGCTATCCTGCCGTGGACTCTGTACTCATATGGTATTTGTTTGTTACTCCGAAGGTGCTTTGATTGTCGTTTCCGTGAATCTAGAGCGCAGAAGATCTCAAGACGACATGTGATATCGCCAAGAACATTGAATCCCCGGGCCGTGACCAGTGCCTCCGCGCGACTGCCAGACTGCCACCATTGTGGCTCGCGATTGCGATAGGTTACGATCTCGCCACCGCCCTTATCTGCCTCTGCGTGCCTCCGGTTTTAGTCTGGACGTTGTCTACAAATGGTCTCGACACCGACATGAGACAGTCGAGCCCAAGCTATACTCGAAGGGGTTGATCAGCCTACCCAATTGACCGCGCAAGGCACCGATAAGCCTCTCCCAACGTCTGTGTGAGAAAGGTATTCCAAAGCAGGATTTCCATTTCGGCTGACTTGACACGGAAGTCGAACCGCAGCAAGGTGAACCGCAGCTTCCACGGTATGTGGCATCCTGGCATATGTCCTGTCCTTCACGGGCGCGACTGGTCCCGCGACATCCGGCCTCTCTATCGCCTCAATCAAGGCATTCAATATCCCTTTTTGCAGCATCCGACCCGCTTCCATACCCGGGTCATTAATTGATGTCGGGGGAGACACGGGCCACTTGTTCCCATCGTTATCAGTATCCACGCGGTCGCGGTTTCTTTCTTTCGAAGCATCCGAGATAGTGGTGTGCTCTTACGCCTTCTTGGGGCTAACACGCATTGGCTACTTATATTGCTTCGAAGCAGGCACACGATCCGTGATACCGCCCGTTCCATAATTTGGACGTGCTCTACTCCCCGGCGCACGACTCGACATCTCCAGTATTGTCGCTGTCCCTGCATTCATCGGTCATGGAGAAAGAACCTCACCTCGGTGAGAAGGGATCGACCCACTCGGACGTCGTTGATGAGAAGGGCGCTCTGGCCGATATCGTTGGTGCTTAGCTTCTCCATTGAATTCTGCTCACCTTCCCTTCCCTCTAGGCCGTCCTTGGCGATGAGATCCAGGCCATTCCGGATGACATTTTGGAGGCGGCGGAATACGCGCAGACCATGAGCGCCGCCGAGATCGAGGAAACGATAAGGATCATTGTCGACGAGGTACAGCTTAGGCTTTCTGTGCCCGATAATAAACTTCCCTTGCTTACGTCCTGTGCCAGCACGGTGACGACCCGGTCGGTCAATTTCCTAATGTATCGGATCCCATGCTGAGCCTCGATGTGTAGAACTTCCCGCCGCATGTCCTGGCTGCGGCAAGGTGCGCGGCATCCCCCTCTCGCCGCCGAATTACACTTACGGCCTCTCAGACGCTACCTTTACGATGATGATTTGAAACAGAATCAGAAGGAGTACCTACATGTGTACGAGGAGCTGAAGGTCGAGGCCGCCATGATGGCTATCGTGAGCTGCCTCCTACGGGATCCATTCGCCGATTGACGTTTTCTTCAAGAACTCTCCTTACGCAGAAGTGCGCGCCGTCGTGTCCAACCATGATGATACCAGTGTCCCTGTTAGCACTTTCCGTACTTGGGTCATCGGGACTATTTTCGTTGCTGCTGGGTTTGCATTTCTTCATCACAATCGCCGCACACAACTCAGTAATTCACACAGAGGTTTCATCAATCAGTTCTTCAGCATTCGGTGAGTATCGCCCCTGTCCAGATATATCTTGCGGACCTAATGCGCCGTCCAGGTTCCCCGGCATCAGCGTTGGATCAAACGTCGCGCAGGTGCTGGCATATCCGGCCGCCAAGCTTCTCGAGTTCCTGCCGATGACCCAGTTTACTACGTTCGGCTACACATGGAGCTTGAACCCGTGCGTCGCCCTAGCGTTTAATGGACGTGGATGTTGAAGCATCATTGCAGCGGTCCGTTTAACCCCAAGGAGCATATGATTATTACAGTGCGTCCCAAGCTAATGTGCCTAACAAGCTAATCGGGGTTTCTCCATGTAGATTATGGCCAACGTTGGCTTCAATACACCCTACACGTACGCCCCGCAAGGTTTTTTTTTTTTTTGGTCGATGACTCATGCGGTTGTACCCACAGGAACAACGTACCTATCAAATTATATTTATCGCGCTCTATTAATCCTCCGATCATCTCCCGCAGATCATCTGGGTCCAGTATCTTCCGCTGTACTTCAATCAATCGTGGGCCACTGGTTTTGGCTATCAGAGCACGTCAATCTGTGTCAGTCTTTTCTTGCACTGAATCAATTCTGCAGTCTTGGTTGCATTGTCGACCAACTTCATCGGATATGGTTTGGCGGGCCTCACCCGCCGTTTCCTTGTGTATCCGGCGTCCGCCATCTGGTACTCTAACCTCTCGGTGAGCGCCAACAGGTCCTATCTTTGATATCGACCCTCATTGGCACCGTAGATCATTGCGCTCAACAGGGCCTTCCACGCCGAAAAGGAAACCGTTGCAAATGGGTGGAGGCTCTCACGGGTATGTCAACGTGTTCCATGGTGGCATTGTACCTCACGTCCTCTCAGATGCGGTGGTTCCTGTACTGTTTCACCTCGATGTTCATCTACTTCTGGTTTCCCGAGTAAGTCCCCGCCCGCGTACGCGCACCTTCACAAATAATCTTGCGCAGCTACATCTTCCAAGCCCTTTCCTATTTTAACTGGATGACCTGGATCGCACCTGACAACGTCTCACTGGCGGCAATCACGGGCAACGTGTCAGGATTAGGATTCAATCCTATCCCGACTTTCGACTGGAACCAGCTTGTGTACGCCGTGGACCCTTTGATTTTCCCATTCTACGTACGTTCCCGTTCTTGGTTGCCCGCAAGCCACTCAACTTACCCCTTCGCCCTAGAGCACGTTCAACGTGAGTCTTTGGCCTCCTTGATCCGTTTTAATTTAATCGCCCACGTTCAGACATTCCTGGGAGTACGTCGATTTACATTGTCGCATGTCACCAGACTCACATTCTGTCAGACGTTGATCACGTTCCCAATTATTGTCGCTATCTGGTGTATGGCTTATCGCCCGCTCTGTGTATTCTTGTTCATCCTATTTTTAGATTCGAACACCTGGAATACGGCATATCTCCCTATCAACTCCAATGTGTGTCGCATCCTCATCACTGAATGAGTTCTATTATTCATTCGGTGAGGATAGCACGTCTACGATAACACGGGATCTCTGTACACTGTCTCCAGAGCTGTTGGCAACAACACCCTCTTCGACCAAGCCCTCTATGATGACTATTCTCCCGCTTAGTAAGTTCGTTTTATTTTACGCCCTGTCGGTCATCATGTATATGTGCTAGTCTGGCCGCTGGGAATATCCTCCTCTATGGCGTTTTCTGTGAGTTCTTGGCTCCTACCTCATCCCACCCCGTCTTCCTGACCTGGATCTGCAGTCGCCGTCTACACAGGTGATACATGACAATGTCTGGTCCCACCCATTATTCAAATCGGTTCATAGCAACCCTTTCCCATGCTTTCCTCTATCACCGCAGAGAAATCGTCCACGGCTTCAGGAGCGTCTTTAGCCGGAGGAAAACTTCGGAGGAGCACACTGACGTCCACGTCCGGCTCATGAGTGCGTACAAAGAGGTACCAGAGTGGCAATACATGATGTGAGCTCCTCTTCGTCGGTATCCCGTATTTCCCTGACGAGCATTCTCAGCGTTCTCGTCATTGCGATCGCTCTCGGCGCGGCCGGCGTCGGTGTCTATCCGACAGAGACTAGTCCCGCTGTGGTTTTGTACGGAGGTGTGCAGCTACAGCCATTCACCACCGTTCCACTGACGCTAACTCGGGTTGAAGTTTTCCTGGCCGCCATTTTCGTTATCCCGGTTGGAATCATCCTGGTTCGATATCTTCTGTGTCTTTCTGCTTTCCATGGCTCAACGCATCTTACAGTCCATCACCAATGTACAAGTGACTTTAAATGTCCTTGCTGAGCTCTTCGGTGGGCTCTGGTTCCCAGGTACGGCGGTTGCTAGCACCTGGCGAATCGTCTCAAACTTATCAACAGGCAACGCGGTCGCCATGAATTATTTCAAGGTAGATTTTAATTCATTGATAATAGCCCTGCAGCTCATTCTTATGTTGCTAGTCATACGGCTACGTGCGTTCTCCGCCATTGAACTCAACCTTCTGGCTCATTCGGGACAGGTGACCACGGCGCATACGTTGAATTTCGCGCAGGATTTGAAGCTGGCGCACTACGTGCACATCAGTCAAAGAACTGTAACCATTCTATCCCGATCTTCCGATTCACTTCAGCTGACACTTGGCCCTCAGACCTTCTGGGCGCAGATATACGCGACAGTCGTGTCGTCGTTCGTGTGTACTGCCATCCTCAACTTCCAGATGACCAAGATCGCCGGAGGTGCGTTGGCCGTTATGCTCATTCCTCATCTTTAAACGCATGTCTTTCAAGTCTGCACCCCAGACCAGATCGATCACTTTAGCTGCCCCGGAATCAACACCTTCTTCACAGCAAGGTGCGTTCAATATTCATTTATGTACGGGCCTGGGACTGAATCTATTTATTATCAGCGTCCTCTGGGTATGCGCGACGCTATTCCACGCATCGACTCGCATCTGATATTCTTCAGGGAACCCTCGGACCTAAGCGGATGTTTGGGGCCGGTGGGATTTACAACGGGCTGCTGTACTGTTTCCTCATCGGCGCTGTCCTGCCTATCCCCTTCTATTTCCTGCGGAAGAAATTCAAGATCTTTGACTACTTCCATCTGCCGGTCCTCTTGAGTATGTAATTCCCCCCCTTGGATGATCATTGCATTGACTCCTACCCTAGCCGGTGGTCTGATTTGGTCTGTGTCTTGATTCTCTTGCACCCGCCGCTCATGATCTTGCAGGGCTCCGGGCACGATGACGAACATGTGGCCCGCCGTCCCCGTTGCATACTTCTTCAACGTCTTCGTCAAGAAGCGCTACCTCGCATGGTGGAGCAAGGTACGTTGTCGGGCACTCACACCGGGCGGTGCACAATCTAATCAAACCTCACCTCAAGTATAACTACATCACCACGACCGCCTTCTCCGCTGCCATCGCCATCTCCGCCGTCGTCATCTTCTTCGCCCTGGAATGGCCTAACATCCAGATCAACTGGAGCGGCAACACGCGTCCCTTCAGCGGCTGTGACGGCAACGCCTGCACTCTTTTGCCCATTCCCGAGTCGGGTACATTTGGACCCGTACGTTGCTAGCTGTACCGCGCCCGTTCTTAACTGACGCCAATCATAGGTGGTTGGGCAGTTCCATTAGGCAGGGATCGTGTACAGCTTTGTATATTATGTTTTTGCGTTCCGGGATTTCAATGTGCAGAGTACAAGGATTGATTTCACTGAAATTTAACATGGATGCTGGGAGAGTGTGCTGAGGGCATGCCATGAGTGGCAGGTCGGATACTGTACAGTGTTCCCATGCATGACATGCCGTGTCGAAAACACATATACTTCATGTGGCGAAACTAACAACTTGAAGCGTGAGTACGGGTGGGGATCGGAGCAATATGGACTTGCCATCTACCAGCCAGGACACATGGCGGGATCCAGCGAGAACCGCCTGCGTACAGGTTTGGAGACCGCCGGGGCGGGGCCCTTGGGGAGTGGAGGCGCGTTCGGCAAGGTCTCTACCGTCACCGGGATGTCCGCTATCGATAGCGATTTGGATTGATGGGCAGCGGCAGGGGCGTGGACGCCCGCCGTGACCACGGTACGAGGTTTTTAGCTTTGCGGAGGAGTGCCTTGCATGCCCTCACCGGCGTGAGCGGGAGGATCGGTGGGTGAAGCTCTGATGGACAGTAAGTTGCGAGAAATGTATGGAGTATAGCGTTGCACTCACCCTGTGTCTCCATCAAGACGACGGAGCGACGTCTGTAGCGCGGCATTTTGGACTCAGGGTCTTCACGCGGGGCCTCATTCCAAATGTAAGGGACCGAGGCCTGGCGGCAATAAATTAGCCACTGGCGTGAATCGAAAGAAACGAAGCGGGCTCACCGTCATAGTCCGAACCAAGACTGGGGCTGTGATTAAGAAGGAATCGGAAGAGAGACTGTCGTGACTGGACGCGAACGACTCTCGCCAGTCAAATCTTTAGGGGTCGGATTTGATTCCGCGGATGCAATCTTTCGTGAAGAGCCGCGCAATTAACGGTCTAGACCGTGCGGAAAATTGTCCAAGCGGTGTTATTGGAATTATCCGTGACAGTCCTCGGAGATGTACAACGTTCTTGAGAGATCATCACAGACCCAGGAGGAGGAGGAGGAGGGGTGTATTACTGCAGAGGTCCCAATCAGGTACTGTACCGACGTACATGGCGCCCTATGTACGCTACAGACGTCAACGTGGAGCGAAAGGTCATTGGCTTCAAGAATGAGGTGGGATTTCCCTCAGACAAATTCTGACCTTTTCCCATGGATACAGCTGCAAATCCATCGCAGGTAGAAAGGACCCGTTGTTCGAGTCTGCATCAGCGAAGACAAAAATCTGTGAAACAGGAACTTGACCGAGAAAAAATCGACATTGTCACATGAAGAAATGAGCGCAAGGGTGTGCGCTCAAAAGAGATACTGGCTTCGGTGCGGTGTCTCTCGAGGTACCAGGCATGCGCGGAGGGCCTTGTGTGAATAATATAGGTGATGGCTGTCGAAACCGGTCGTCCTGATATAAAGATGATGATCATTTAGTCGAAAAAGCAGACGACCTTTCCATGGGAGACCGCATTGTGAGACCGAAAACCAGCGAGGAATATTGGGCACCTCATCTGGGCCCAGCCGACAAAGCCAGCATGGGTCTGAGGCTGAATGAGACGACCAAGGAACGGAAAGAAAGATTAGCGCGCATCGGGGGTACGAAATTCACAGACCGCGCGACAGAGAGGATGAAAAGAAGGGATAAAGGACGACATACGGATATCATATGTAGGGAATGGGATCGGTATTGAATGTAGCGAATTTCTCAGAGAAGGATGGGGAATGGTGGTGGTGGAGGGAGTTTGGTGGAATATAAACGACAAAATGGACCATCCGCGTACTCGATTCGACGAAAATTGATCACCCGCGTACTCAATTCGACGCAGGGGTGGTGATGCAGAGCCTGCAAGGATGGACGATTAATCACGGGCTTGGAGGTGAATTCTGAACAGACACACCGTATGTATATCGGCCGAAAAAAAGCACACGACACCTCCGAAGAGGACACCGGGAGCATGAACGCGCCACCGAAGCGGCAGATCTCGGGAAGAGAACAAGGCAGGAAAAAATTGAACCAATCATCCACGACGGCCGCAGATTAGTCTGAGTCGAGTTGCATGGCGCGTGTCGCGAACGCCGCCGTGCGCCACGAAGTGCACTTAAGGGAGATATGCGTGCCGAGTTTGTCCTGGATCCGCCGGGCTCCTCGTTGCGCCGCACGCCACAACGCCGCCCACCAAATACGCAGCAGCCGTTCGTCGAGTCAACGCGGACAGTAGCTGCGTATAAGCATATTCGAAGACGCGCCCTCATGGGTCGAGTAAGTCGTCCAGTCCATATCCTGTCCGAACTCATCAGGCGTGGGTTCGGCGCTGGGGATGTAAATTCCATGCACGGTGTCCAGCCCTGTCGATGGCGACAGGGCGCCGGCGGTCGGTCAAGGAAGATGCTTCCGACATGCGCGGCACGCGTCATGCGTCCGCGTAAAGTCGTCCAGTCCATATCCTGTCCGAACTCAACAGGCGTGGGTTCGGCGCTGGGGATGTAAGTTGCGTGCACGGCTTCCAACCCTGTCGATGGTGACAGGGCGCCGGCGTTCGTTCCAATACAGATCCTCCCGACGTGCACGGCGCGCGTCACGACAGGAACACTGTCATGCATCGCGTCGGAGTCGGGTCGTCCAAGCCAAGGTGCGGGCGCACCGAGGCGGGTGGGCAGCGCGGAAGTGGGGTGGAGAAGATCTCGACGCCGGGAGACGAGGTGAAACCCAAGGACCTGGCGCCACCCGGTCGCGCACCCTAACGGCGCGCGATAAGTCTGACACAGAGAGAGTACGGAGGAGGACGGTCGGCGGCATATCTCCCGGTCCCACGTCGATTCCAAGAACTACTCGCCCATCCCTCCCTCGTGGCGAGATCTTTGGGGCGCGGGCGTGTGGCGCAGTTCTTGTCCGTCAGTTGGCTTGGTTAGAACCGCATCCAGCGAGAATGGATCAGGGGGACTAGGATTCTCACGCTCGAGAAGGGACGGTTAGTCCTGTGCGTAACGAGCATCGCAGCCTTGCGGCCGTCGTGGAAGTGGGAGAAAAACATGGAAAAAACACGCCTATCTTTTTCAGTTGATGATCAGTGATGTGCTGCCCATCACGGTCCAGACCGGTCTGGGCCGCCCGGCTTTTGCCGTCCAACTTGCTCGGCGGGATTTCCAGATTCCAACTCTCGAATCTTGCGTTCAGCGTTCGGAATCCGCATTCAGTGCTGAAGGGCCTCAACCGAGCCTCATCCTCTGAGATGCATCTGGGCTACTGCCCTCATTGAATTCAAATCAAGCTCAAAATTGAACTCGTTCTCTACTGGCACGGCCGTAACTACCGCGTTATTTCGACGAGGCAAAAATACAAACATGCCTCAACGCGGCAGGTACTTCTGTACTGTCGAAGACAAGGACCGGATCCATGCGAATCATCCGAGTCACGCTGATACCGGTCCTTGTCTTATTTTGACTCCTACTACTAGCATGGAATTGATTGGGCGCTATGAGCCCGATAAACGTGGTGTGTACACGCGTTCATCTCTGGACCCACTCTCGAGTCAGTTGTTAGCGCTTAGCTCTCGAGCATGTCGTGCCTCACAGCAATGCGGCCTGGGCACCCGGTTTTGGCGCGCATCAAGGAATGTGGCCACTGATGTGCGCGCGCTTGTTCAATGTGGCTGTGAGGAGGGATATAAAAGGGCAGCTTGCAGCCGATCATGCAGAACACCCACTCCAACACAGACTACATACATGGGTACCGGGGACGGTAGGCACTTGATGGGGACAAGCTACGTATCCCCCAAGGGCTTTGTATCCAAGCCCCCACAAAGGAAGCCCCCCCGCAATACAGATCAGACACACCAATCTCTGGCCGAGCAAACCAATGATAGACTCTTCCCAGCGGACACTCGGATACAACAGAAGCCGAAGGATGCAATAAAGAAGAAGGCCTAGCTCCAACGCCCCCTTACCACGTCCATTGTACGTTCGGCGCTGCTTTCGGTGTGCGAAGCTGATGGTGCTCGCGGACAGACAGACTGCTTGGAGTGGTCAGGATATCATATATGCAGAAGTTCAGGGGAATTAAATTCAGTGGCGGGTCGGGCATCGATTATCATTCTGAGCCAAATGTCATCATTTTGTTGTCGCCACGAAATATGCAGGGTGGCGCGGTCAGATTCGGGTGGTAATCCGCGTGTCGTAGACATTCTGATGCATTTAAGAAGTACACAACATGCATTAATCGGCCGACATCCAGCGGGGCGATAATCTCTGGCTACTCCCATGCATGACCGACTATGATGTCTCGAGGCTCGAGGGGTCGATTATCGTAACCGCTCCTCTAAAATCTCTAAATATCCCGGTTTCATCTACTGCCAGAATAAGGGCTTGGCGGCGGCGGGGGCGGGGGCGGGTTGGGTGGGTGATTTCCTCCGTTTGGGCGGGGCATAGTAAAGTGTGAGTTGTGATGATGATGGGGTTAGCGCAAAATCGACGGGATTCTGGTTTGGTTTGCAGGGGTGGTCGAAGATATCGAACCTGGACGTGCTGATTTTATACCCTCATGAAGGCGCCGAGACATGGATACCCGGCGTGGACGTCGCGTGGTCGTGGAACAGCGCCGGTCAAAGCGCGCTTGGACCCGCACTTTATGGATATTCATGGCATGTGAGAGAATGAGTCATTATGTGCAGTATTAAAGCTATATCGAAAGACGAGGTGAAACATCTGAAATTAGATTGAGGTGGGATTGAATGGCGCATCGGAGAAACTCGGGGAGCCTGGGCAGCATCAACCGGGCACTGCTACACGCCGTGGTATTCGAGAAACGCTGTTTATAAGTAGATGCGCTCGGCGAACCAATGGACTGTCTTGTATGGACCAGGGAGCAGAGGCAAAGTTTGGAAAATGAAAGAGAAAAAAAAGAATATTGAATACTACGTGGGTCAAATCTTCGACCAAATCCACTAGAAAATTGCGGCGAGAGGATGAGACATTTCTCCTCGAATATTTTATAACACAAAGCGTTCGGTCCCATCTTTTCTCCGAATCCGCGTCACCAGAAAGGCTACAAAAGTCGGCGTCGGGATTGAACGTCCATTCAGACCTAAGAAAAGTTGAGCAAGTTCGATTTGATGGAAACTTGAAGATAGTAGTGCTATTATGTGAGATTTCTCCTGGGCGGCGAGGTCATACTCGGGCACAGACAGAATCAAGACAGAATCAGTCACTCGCCGTCGGCGCCGATCGGGGCCGAACTGGACACGTGTCGAATTGCCGTGTCAAATCCTCTTGCCTTCCCTCCCGCTTTGCCTTGGCCAGCGATCGCAGCCCACGGAGTTGCCGCATCCCACACTTCCGCCGGAGCTAGAACGTACAATCTTCGAGGTCTCCGCTCTGTCGCGGCCCACGACGATTCCAAATCTCATGTTGGTCGCGCAACGCGTTAAAATCTGGTGATCCTCTAAACCGATTTCTGTGGCGGTCGATGTTAATCGCAGCTCCGCAGGGTCGAACCTCTCCTGTATCATGGCATCTTACTGTCGGACCAAGACCCAAGAGTCATAGGTTTTCCAGGATTTACTCTGGACATCGTCCTCAGGGCAATTGACGAGAAACCTCCCGGGTTTCTCAAATATGCTGTGAAGCATTTGTTCCTGGATCTATATCGAGGGTCTGGCTCGGGGCAACGGATGGCCCCCTACTTGGACACCATTTTCAAAGCATGTACCGGTATCACCAGCCTCGTCGCATGGGCCGGGGTGAACGACAACTTATCTACCCTGGCATCCCTTGATTCCCTTCACCGACTTTCTATCGATATGCAGGAGGTTTTTGAGACCAACCCCCAGAACTGTTTCGCCCACCCCTTGTTCCGAAACATCACGCATCTCGAGATTAACGGGTGCCCTCACGACGAATTCACCGGGATCGCCCTTATCCCTCATCTTACCCACTTCGCCTTCAGCGATGTTGGGCTATGTGCTGTTCTACGCCCCGCGTTCCATTCTTGTGCGCGATTAATATGTATCATACTTGTGAGCGAGGCGGCGGAAGCCAGAATTGATGCATCCATGAACTCAGTGCAGCCACTGCTAGAGGATGGAAGATTCGTCGCAATTTCTCAGGGTGACTTCTGGGAAGACTGGTACCGTGGCGCGTACATGGCCAATGACTATTGGGCGCTGGCGGACGCGTTCCTTGCGGCACGGCGGGCTGGAAAAGTTGATCGTGAGTACTCCTGACCGTTGCTCCTCTGGAATCGAATCTCACTAATGCGCTTCCAGGAGATCTCTTTAGTATCTCCGACGAAGACAAGTCGTGGTTTGAGCAATGAAGTCCTCTATTTAGTTGTCTCCAATCTTGTGCATTGCAATATAATTCAGCCACGTCTTCCACGCGAAAATTCCACACGGTGGCTTGCTTGGCCTTCGCGATGTTCCTTAGGCTTGCCCCGTGCAATCATCATTCAAAGCGCTTACCCTCCCGATGTCGTTGGTAGTAGGTCTCTCCTATACATGGCTTTTGGTATAGGAACTGTCCCTCTTGCAACCCACTACGATCAAACTGCCATCTCAAGCCGGACGTCACCGTGGATCTCTGGTCTCAAATGCCACTTGTCGAATGTAGAAAAACCCTCGGTTAAATTGCGGGAGGATCGCGATCATCTCTTGTTGTCGACCGATACCTAGCGCGAGGCTACAAATTTTCCGATGTGTGCAAGGATCTCCGCATTCTACCTACCATTCATTCTTTCGACCCGGGGTCCTTGACTTGATGTGTTTTATTTCTTCCCTTGTTTCTTTTCTCCTCACCACACCTGCCGGCTCCAATTAGAACTCGATGACTCCCTCGAACAGGCTTCCGGTGTCGTTCAGCGGTCGCTCAGCAACATGTCGCCGGAACAGTCGTATCTGCGCGCCGGTTGCTCAATTCGTTGAAAGTCAAAGTCCACTCCATCCCTCGCGTTCTGCGTGCATATTCCGGCTCTGCATATTGATTAATCGATCTCGCTTGCTTAGAAATCGGAATGGATTCCACCCATCACCGCCGTAATTTCATTCCCAGTGTTATCTAGTCTCCAGTTTGGAATGTCTTTGACTTCGCCGGCCAACAGTTACCCAGGCAGGATGGGCCATTATTGTCCGCATATTCCCGCACCCACAATAAACCCTGATCCCGCCCGGGCTAAGCATCGGAACCCGACCCTACCCTCGAGGAAACACGGGTGTCATCGGATGTCCGGATGGAATTCGGAGGCAAAATGTATATCCAGTTTCGAAGTTAGTGAATTAAGTCGCGAGCTATGTGGCGCGCCTTGCGACGCAACTGGTACCCAAATCATAGCTCACTGCAATCAATTAATAAATGAGGGACCCTAGCCGTCGGTGTTAGCCATGGCGTCGTTGACTCTTCTGGATAAAATCGCCTCCCACGTCGTGCCGATAAATCTGCACTCCCAAGTAGCTGCGAGAGACCTGCTGGTGCTTGGAGCACACCTGCACAAAGTTCTTCGTCGAGCTGCCCCATACGGCAGGAAAGCCCGTTCGATTCGGGGGCAGGTCATTCTCGAGAATATGGTTTTTTTTTTGGTTGACATGAATAGAAAATTGGTGGCGCCCGGGGACTCCATCCTTCCCTGTTGCAATTTCAATCTCACAGAGTTCGGACACACATCCTGTGCCCACACATTTGCCCTGCGCGTCGGTCCAGCCCGGTTCGGATAAGACCTGTTGGCACACATGCTATATACCTGTGAGTCATAGGGTTCACACCCAGGATGGGAACCTTTTAAGGTCGCTTAAAAGACCTATGGAAAGAATGTGTATTTGTAGTCTAATATATCTTGATTGATTTAGCGAGATTCAATGAAGTAAGAAAGGATTACAGACACAACTAGAATTCATAGGTCTTTTCGACTTAATTGATTTCTATCTTATTCACCATGTAAGAAAGGTGTCTGAAAAGAACATCAATCAGGTGCCAAATCAACCATATTTGATTTTGGGGGTATCGATGGTACATAAAAGCACATTGTAAAGTACATGTTTTAGGCCAATGAGGGATTTTTGCTATTTGTCCGGCATTTTCCGATCCAATGGCAAAAATCCCTCATTGGCTTAAAACATGTACTTTACAATGTGCTTTTATGTACCGTCGATACCCCAAAAATCAAATATGGTTGATTTGGCACCTGATTGACGTTCTTTTCAGACACCTTTCTTACATGGTGAATAAGATAGAAATCAATCAAGTCGAAAAGGCCTATGAATTCTAGTTGTGTCTGTAATCCTTCCTTACTTCATTGAATCTTGCTAAATCAATCAAGATATATTAGACTACAAATACACATTCTTTCCATAGGTCTTTTAAGCGACCTTAAAAGGTTCCCATCCTGGGTGTGGTTCCCCTTTCGATTCGGGATCAAGTCATTATTCGGAGCAATGATCTTCTTTACTTGTGGATCGGCAACGGGTTGGATCTTCCAATCGAAACGGCGCAAATATATTATTAAACAAATAATAATGTAAGGCACGAAGGGTCGCACACCGGATCGAAACGAAGACGAAGCGAACGTCGAGGGAAGCGAATGGGAACGGGGCCAAAAGAAGGGGATATAACGCCTCCGGAAAATATTACTGTGAACACACGAAGCTCACTAGGCCCTCCTGGATAAAAGAGAAGTCGTTCATCGCTGCCACGTCCGAAGACGCGGGGACGACGATCTGGAGGGGGCACGGGTGGTGCGCGAACACACCCCCGAAGGCGAAGAAGCGCTCCACGTCACACGGCGCGGAGAAGTGCAGACGTAGAATTTGGAGGCTCGTGCACGGCGCTAGGAGGGGCGGGAGCAGCACTTCGTCTGGTTGGAATCGTCAGCGCCATACAAAGATGTCGATGGAGACGCTGATACTTACCGAAGTTACCTCCGTAAAACGCAAGATCAAGCGTTTCGAGCTCCGGCCCGACGGCGTTGACGTACGCGAGGAGGTACTCCAGATCACGCGGGGCGAGGTCCGTGATAGAGAGCGCTCTGGCGTGCGGGGCCGCGAGGGCGAGCCAGCCGAGGAATGCGATGGACGATCCGCGGATCGTGACGGTGTCCAGGCGCGTCGTCGGTGCGTCGCCGCCTCCGACGTCCAAGTGGCCGCGGTAGGGCACGGCGGTCACGCCGTCCAACGTGAGCCGCCTCAGTTCGGGGAGGACGGCCACAACGTCCACCAAGCACTGCCCGATGCAGACACGCGTGAGCGTGAGCTCCTGAACATTTTTGAGGCTGCGCAGGAGGGGCCACGGGAGATCCGACAGCGTCAGCGCGCGGACGTGCTGCAGCTGCGTCGCACGGGGGACGAGCTCGAGCAGCGTTTTGATAAACACCTGCCCGGTGCCGGGGTTCCGGATCTGGATGGGCGCGAGCGCGTCGGGGAAGGTGAGCGATTGCACCGCGGGTGCGATCGTCCCGCACGGGCTGGCCAGCAGGGCGTTCAGACGCGCGGCCCTGAAGCCGGATTTTTGGGAGAGGGAGATCTCTTCGAAGCGGTGGAAGCGGCTGGCCGGGACCCAGCTGCGGCAGACGAGCGCAGACGCACACAGAGCGGCGGCGTCGTCGTGCAGATGGTCGATAATGGCATCCCAGAGCTCACAGGGGAGGGCGACCCGGGACAGGGACATGGGAGCGCAGAGGAAAGGGCGTGGCAACGCGCGGCCTATTTATTGCGAGAAAAAAATGAGTTGCCCATTGTCCCGTGTGAACAATGTTCAGTGCGGTGACTCGATGTGAGATCGGCGATCGTAGATTCGTATAAGTAAGGAGTACCCAGAATAGCCCAAGCGGAGAATGGAGCCTGGAGGTAACTATTTCTTAATGCACGCCAAGAGTGGAACCATGTTGCAGCAACACAGAGAGGCTGGCCGGTCGATATTGCACGCTTGGACAGTTGCCACGTTTTTTTCACGTTTTGGTACGACTCAAGCGCGATCGGGATCACTGAGTCAAGCCGGGATCAGCCGTAAAACCAAACAACCTCAAGCTCCGCGTATCTCTTTGCATTGAACACAATCGCTCGAATAGACTCCCTTCTAGTCTGACGTCTCAACTCAGAGCCCCGATCCGGAACTGCTTCAGAGCCCGGAATTGCGTCAGGTTCAAATTCTCCAAGCTCCAAGATTCGTCTTCGCTTGCAGCTTTGTTGAAGCCTGAAGTCTTCAAGTTGTCGTCCAGTCTTTCCGTTCTGAGCTTTTTTTTTTTTGCTGGTTATCGCTGGTTTCGTTCACCAGAGGGTGGATTTTGGCGAAAAATGAGGTAGTGATTGTTTATTCTGTATGTCTTCAGATGATCTTTTGGGCAACGGAGGCAGCCAATTGATGCGATTTAAAATAACTTTTGAGGCCCTTCCGCGGCGCCAAATCCCGGCAAGTCCTTTTGCTTGACTCCGGGAACCCAGATCATGCCGGCCCGCGATGGAAAGTGGAATGTTCATTTGGTGTTCATCGGCGCTGACTTGGGGATGTTGATAGTTGATTCAGTATCAAAACCACGATCCACGATTGGGAATACACGATAATAACTGTCATGCATTCCTTGCATATTCCTTGATTCTTGTGCCACAAGTTCCGCCCATTCCCGCGATTTCGGCGATTTCCAACAGGTCACTCAGCAACCTCCTTGGTGAGTAATCTGCCGGAAATAAGATAAAATCCGTTGGCGAGCCCGTTCAATACTTCAACACAATGTCCATTTCTTTAAGATCCCTCCGCACCCCTCGTCGCCGGTCTTCCGATGCCCAGATTGAAAAGGCCTAGATTTGATTCCCATTGAGCAATTCCGGCAATGGTATTCGGATTGAGAAACAGATTCGTCCCTGCTGAGGATTACTTGGTGCGCCTCATTCTCTGACAATCTAAGCACGTATCCACTGGAGAATTTGTTCCTGACCTATCCCTTTTAGCCGACGGGCGGGGCACGGATCAGATCGGGGAAGACAGAGCTTTGTCAGTTTTCCCACGTCAGCACCACGCCCTTCACCACCCATCCAATGACTGTGCCAAGTTCATTCTGCTCGGAGGGCAGGACTCAACAGGCTGTGGATGAAGGTAAGCCTAGAGTTGTCTCTGCGACGTCTGGGTCTGGGTTCTGTTGATAAATCCCGACGAGCACAGTAGCCGAGGACGGCTACTACTCGTCCGCGGTGGAAGGAAGGCGCACTCGTGACAAGTGCTGCGGCGGAGTAGACTACCACAAGAAGGATGATGTGGATGGTGAGTTGAGACTGCGTATATTCGACTGGGAGTCGACTTAGAAACGACTGTAGCGTGCGAGGACGACTGTCAGAAGGCCAAGGACGACATCAAGACGGACTCCAAGAAGGGCGGTGAGTGTTTAAGCCGCATATGTTCAACGCTAGAATGCCAGTGCAGCTTGCGAGAAGGGCTGTTGTGGCGCCGTGGATATCTGTGTGGAGGAGGACAATGAGGCTTGTGAGTTGTGTATGCCACGTACATCGCCATTGCGACGCTCACGGGATACAGCGTGCGAGGACGAATGCTGTGAGAAGGACAAGCACGACACACAAAAGGACTCAACGGATGGTGGGTCTATTCGTACCGCGGATTTCCGACTGAAACTAAACGCAAGAACGCGAGTGCAGCTTGCGAGTCGGGCTGCTGCGCCGCCGCGCAAATGGACGATGAGGCATGTGAGTTTTGGATGCCACGTGCATTGCCATTGCGGCGTTCACCCGGGTTGCAGCGTGCGAGGACGACTGCTGCCAGGAGAACAAGAGCGACTGCTGTCGGAAGGGCGAGCACGTCAATAAGGACTCGACCGACCGTGAGTTATCTAAACCGTATATGTCCAAGTGGGACTCAGCGCAAGAACGCGAGTGCAGCCTGCGAGAAGGGCTGCTGCGGCCGTCTGGAGGACGAAAACGCCTGTGAGTTGTGTATACCACGTATATTGCCATTGCGACGCTAACGGAATGCAGCGGGCGAGGATGGCGGCTGTAAAGAGGACGAGGACGAGGATGTGGATGGTAAGCTAGATCCCACTCAACCCGATTCTAACCGCTCATCGCTCTTACTGCAACTTGTGAGAAAGGGTGCTGCTCGTTGCCTTTAGAGATGAGCGAGGGCACACAGGGGGCAAATGAGAAGGCGGGCGAGGGAAACGGCGATGAGGATGACGATGGTGAGCCGTCCTGGCCTCTATTATTCATTCATGTTGGTCATGATCGTGTTCTCTGTAGATTCCCTCTGCCCTTGCTGCATTGAGATCCTCGTCCAGCATCCGGACGTTATTGGGCGAACACTCATTGGTACGGGCCTTACCCTTTCTTCAGCATAATTTATTTATATCTGCGTAACTTTCAGAGGCCGAATCGACGGCCCCGACACTCTTCCCCAAGAATTCTGCCCACCAACTGTCAGCCACAATTCGCAAGTGCTGTCGCCTTTTCGAGGTGTCATGCGCTCAGAAACCGTGCTGCTTCCCGCGTGCGCTACCACCGAAAAAAGGACGCGCTGTTTCTGTCTCCGTCCCCTCCAAATGCAAGCAGCTTGCGCAGCCGATTCCTGCCAAGGATGCTTCGGACAACTTGACTCACTCATTCCCCGACGAATCGGCCGGAGAACCACTCAAGCTCGAGATCACGGGCATGGACTGCGCCGACTGCTGTATCAAAGTCAGCCGCGCGCTCTCGAGCCTTCCCTCTATAAAGCGGGTGAACATCGGCTACATCGAGGCCATCGCCTCTTTTTTCTACGACCCCGAGGTCATCACCCCAGAGGCCATTGCTCGGTACGTCGCCCGGGCCACGGGCTTCACGATCAAACCCATCGGCAAGGAGGACGCCCGGCCCTCCACCCATATTACCCTCCCAATCACTTTCAGCCGCCCCCCTCCCGCTTACATCCTTGCGCAGTTTAGCCCACGTCATCGGAGTGAGCTGCGTGGCTTCACGGAAATATCGTTCCCGATCCGCGGCGACGGGGCGCGTCAGCCTCGCCAGGTCCTCGCAGAGCTCGCAGAATACGGCCCCGCGCTCCTCCCCTCCGATGCGGTAGGTAAAATGGACGATCGCGTCTCCAAGGATCTGCGTCGGATCGCTATGCGCACGCTCTGCACCATTCTGCTCGCCATCCCTGTGCTCATCCTTGCATGGGCGCCGCTCCCCGAGAGCTCGTTCGCGCGCGGGCTCGCGTCGGTCATCCTCACGACGCTCATTCAGATCGTCGCCTTCCCGATTCTCTCCTCCTCGGTCCGCTTCATCATCTTCATGCACGCGGTGGACATGTCCGTTCTGGTTAGCGTCAGCAGCCTCTCGGCCTGGATATTCTCCCTTGTGTCGTTTGCCTTCGAGGCCGCCGGGAAGCCGTTCGCCGACCCCTTTTTCGAGACAGTCGCACTCCTCGTCGCCTTGGTGCACATCGGGCGCCTGGTCCAAGCAGCCACGCGCCGCGCGACGAGCTCGGTCATACGGGAACTGCAGCAGCTTCAGCCCGCGGACGTTATCTTGGTGGAGCAGGTCGGCAAATCCACGGTCGAGACCGTGTTGGATGCTCGGTGGGTCAATTTTCACGTGTCTTGTCCCCGCTGCTGTGAGCTGACCGCACGCGCCCTGCAGGCTGCTGTACTATGGCGACGTCGTGCGTCTGGGGCCGGCGTCGCGGATTCCGTCAGACGGGATGGTCGTCGCTGGGTCCAGTGCAGTCGACGAATCATTCGTTACGGGTGAGAGTCTCCCCAGCGCCAAGCAGGTCGGGAGCTCGGTCACGGCTGGGACCTTTAACCTCGACGGAGCACTGGACATACAAATCACGCAGCTGGTACACGAGAACTACCTCTTACGCATTGCGAACTTGGTGCACCAGGCGCAGGCGACGCGCTCGCTATTCCAGGACCTGGCTGACCGGTTCTCCGCCGTTGTCCTTCCCGTCAGCGCCGCGTGCTCCGCTATCGCCTTTGTGGTGTGGTTTTTGGTCAATCGATATGGGCGGCATCTGTCGTCTACCCCCTCGGCGGTCAGTGGACTCACGTACGCGTTGGCAATTCTTATTGTGAGTTGTCCTTGTGCGATCGGTGTTGCGGTGCGTATGATCATTTATTTTGACTGCTCCTTCATCGTTGTACTCATGCGGGTGCGTATATTTAGGTCCCGCTTATCGTTGCAGCTGCCCTCCGAGCCGGCCGCCGCGAAGGGGTGCTATTCCGCTCGTCTGAGGCGCTCCAAAAGGCCCACAACGTGGACGTCGTCGTGTTCGACAAGACGGGCACACTCTCACGCGGGTTGTTCTCCCTAGAGCGGAAAGAGCTTATTGTGCCTGGCGTGGACAAAATCATACACCTCCTCATCTCGACCAACGAACACCCCATCTCCAAAGCGGTCCTCGCGCACGTCGCTGCCCACATTAGCCGCCCGCCGGACAGCAGCACCCAGTCCCAGGGGATCATATCCTTCCCGGGGATGGGCGTCAAATCCACCTTGGCGGGATACCCTCTCCTCGGCGGCAACCCGAAGTTCACCGGCGCCGCCCAACACCCCTTCGTCCAGGAATTCACCGCCCGCGGGCTCTCTCTCTTCACCGTAACCCTTGCTGGCGAGCTCGTCGCTGCCTTCGGGCTAGCGGACATGCCGCGCGCCGACGCGCCCGCGCTCCTAGAGGCGCTCGCTGTGCGCGGCAAGCGCGTGTTTGTACTCTCGGGCGACAACGCCGGCGCCGTCGCGCGCTTCGCGGCCATGCTGCCGATCGAGCCCGGTGATGCGCAGGCCGCGTGCACCCCAGCGGGCAAGGCGGAGTTCGTCAAGGCCCTGCAGGCGCGCGGGCAGCGCGTATGCTTTGTGGGGGACGGGACAAACGACGCACCGGCGCTGGCGCAGGCGGACGTAGCGCTGTGTATTACGACAGGCGCGGACGTCGCGGTCGCAGCTGCAGGCGCGCTGGTGGCAGGCGAGAGCATGAAGCGCGGGGTGTTGGCGGCGCTGGATGTTGCGAAGCATGCGCAGCAGCATATGGTGGTTGCGCTGGGGTGGTGTGTTTTGTATAATGCCGCCGCGCTGTTGTTTGCGGGTGGGGTGTTTGTGCGGGTGCGCATCGAGCCTCAGTGGGCGGGGCTGGGGGAACTGGTGAGCTTAGTCCCAGTACTCGTTGTGGGGCTTTCTCTGGATCTCCGTTGGAGATGGCGTCGTCAGTAGCAGTTTCCTACCCACCTGCACCTTACGGGGTTGGGAATATTAGTGTGGCGGTATTCACGGTGAATTCTACGTAAAGTACTCACAATGTATCATCATCATCCAAGCCTTATGTTACTCAACCTCTCCACGGCAGCAAGATTGAATACTCATGTCGGTCGCAAGTCAATCGCTTGAATCGACTCCATTCTAAGTCTCAACTCAGACCCCTATCCGGAGCTGCTTCAGAGCACGGAATTGTTTCTTCAAATTCCCCAAGACTCGTCTTTGGCTCGTGTCAAAGCTTGAAGCCTGGAGTCTTCAACTGCTTTTCCAGAGCAGAAAATCATCGTCGTTTATTACAAGTCCCGAATTCTCGTTTTAATGCCGAATCGACTGCCAAGTTTCAAGTCGGCGTTGATGGACATTCAACTTCGGAGCACCTAAACAGGAAATTGGCGGGGCGAGTTTTATTTTTCAAGCCCCTCAATTTCGTATTCGCACACAAACTATTCCAGGTATTCAGGAAGTCCTTATAATTGATTCCCGGTGGCCCATGGTAGATTTAATGATGGTCAAGCATCCCCTCTGAGGCAGCTCTGTATCTTAAATATTGCAAGGGTGAGTAAAAATTTGTCCTGGAGTGTCTAATTTGACTGTAATTTTTTTAATGCGTGGGTGGATCCTTCGGATTTTCTTCCACGGTCCGCGAGTTTGTTGATTCAGCATCAAAAACCACGACCCGCAAGTGGGAATAAACGACGATAATACTGTCATAGTCCTGGCATATTCTTTGATTCTTGTAGCACAACTCCCACCAATTCCCCGCGATTTCGGCGATTTCGAACAAGTTACTCAGCAATCTCCTTACTCAGTAATCCGCCAGAAATGAGATTAAAACCCCTTTTTGGACTCAACTTTATTTGGCCTCTAGTACGTATACTACAGTAGCCATGCTTCTAAACTATAGGTTTCGCGATTCTGTGTACGATAATGGGAACTTGACGATATTAAAACCCAGCAACACAATGACCATTTCTCAACTTGAAGATCCCTCCGCACCCCTCGTCGCCGTGGCAGGCGCCACAGGAAACCAGGGCGGCAGCGTCATGCACGCGCTCGCGGAATCGGACCGTGCGTATCGCATCCGCGGCTTCACGCGCGATCCCTCCAAGCCCGCGGCGCAGGCGCTTATTGCAAAGGGCGTCGAAAGTGCAGATTTCCCTGAGCGTCGAGACTCGAGAGTGCAGAAGCGGTACATCGTGCGTTCGTGGGTGCCGACATGGCGTTTGTGGGTATTGGTTGCGGGAGGCCATTATTACGGAACTGATTTCTATTGGCGTATGAGCCCCAGTGAGAACCCCTTGTGCCCCCGAATATGCCGAAATCTGCCACCGATTAGATAAATGATAATTCCAGTTATTCTTCTAGAATTATTATGAAATATCCTCCTCAGAACCATTTGGATTCCTGAACTTGCATTATTCGCATCCAAGACGCCTTGCGCGCACGGACCACCTCAAACGGGGGATCAGGCGGAGTTTGAAAACTCTCTTTCCTCTCTACCACCACCATCTCCCGCAGACACCGACTCCACGTCCAGGCTCGCTCCATTCTCTTCATGCTACCACCTCCAACCGTTGTATTCCCTTGACGCGGGGCTAGATCCTCTCGATCTGGTCTGAAGACCGCCCACGGCGACCATCGAAATCAGACGAACGACGGGATTGAAGGCGATTCAGGGTGATTCTCACCTCTTCGACGCGTGGTTTCCGACAGAATGGGTTTAGTCAGTGTATTATCTCCCTCTCGTTTGCTCCCTGCTGTCCTGTTTCTCACCGTTCGCTAGACTCGACGTTGGAGGTACTTCTACGTACGGGTCTTTTCCCTGGCCCTCTCCCGTCTCTTACATTTTTCCACAGTAACGTATCGCGATTCGACAGGCGATTCGGAAACCACCACTGCCGGCGTGACGATACAGTCCCCACAGGTAGACATCAACACAGGCGCGGGGGGTGGTGGGTCGCGCCTGACTTCCGCAACGGGCTCTTCGTCGCGGGCCCGCACAGCGCCTGCGCCGAGCCTGGGCCTGCTTGCTACCGGTACATCCATCCTCCCTTCTTCCCAGGTCGCTCACTCACGCAATTATACAGAAAGGGCGTTTTTGCAGCGCGTACGAGCTGCAAGAGCCCTCATCGCACAGCGCGGAAAAGCAGGACTTCTCAGCGGGGCGCGGGCATGTGGACCGGATGCTGAGCATGAGGTTCGAGGGGACGGATATGGCGCTGATGGTGCTGCTCCACACGGACGACGGGGACGGGCAGAGGACTTTGAGGCGGCGTTCAAGTGCGTGGCACCAGGCCGAGTTTAGGTTCCTCCTCGAGACGAAGAGTGTTCCTTCCATACCCCTCCATTTCATATGGGCTCGTGCTGACTGTCTTACAGTTTCGTTGTCCACTCTTTCTGAGTCTCGCATCGCAACGTCGCGCACATGGTAAGCCGTCGCGTACATCCGATCTGGTGATGCTGACGCGGATCCAGATACATCATTCTCGACGCCGCGCTTAGTTAGGAATAGTTTCGGTGGGTTTTCTCGTCTCTGTGCCTCAATGTCGATACTGATGTCAATGTGTGAACGGCTGGCCGCTATTACGATCATAGTTGGCGGAAACCGTCACTGTGCTATCGTGCACTCAGTCCTTATATTTGCTACCTGTCCATTGGTATGTAATAATGTATTCCATGACACGCTTACAATAACTCCATGTAGTTCACCCCGATATCTCGCTGCCGGCGCGACATTCATACTGTTACCTGATTCGTTCATCGCCGTCCTCGGTATGTTTACCCAAGTTGCATATATACTCACTGACACCACTTTCTAGAACTTCTCCAAGCCCATCATGCCCAACCAGACCTGCAGACGGCGCGGACTTAGGCGGGAAGGTCGATGGACGGCTCACTTGTGCGGGGACTCTGGAACTCGGAATGCGACAGTGATTTGTAGTAGATTCATGTTGTATGTAGTCAAATAATACAAAAATCAGTAATCTGAGGAAGAGGAACAAGGAAATGTAGTAGGGCATGTACGGGCAGTCGACGGCACATTATGGGCAGATCTGGGCCGAGCCGAGCAGAATACGGCAGATTGGAAAAAATAGAAAAAACTCCGACCGGCCAAAATCCTGCCCGTAGGTGCCGGGATGTGCCCATTTCTGCCGCACTTTGGCTGGGCATATTTCGGCACATCCGGGCAGACCACGGCACAAGGGATTTTCACTGGTATTCCCTCGTCTCTGGCATCCCGCTCGTGGACGCCCAGGCTGGGTTCTACGTGACGAACATCCTCGGGATGGGCCATGCCGCGGCGGACGGGACGATCGTGTTCAAATTGCCCCTGGCGCGCGAGACGGTCGTGCCGGTGATTGACGTGGTGTACGATTACGGTAATGGCGATTCGTTCGAACCTCTACGTGGTGTCGTTCCTGAATCCCAAATCTGGCAGGTCTGTTTGTCCGCCGCGCGCCCGAGGCGGACGCCTTCCCCGCTGGGACGGAGCGACCGCACGGCGGGAGAGAATATTTCCATCGGCGCGCTCATCGCGCAGCTCGCCGAATGTGCGGCTTCCCTCCTCTTCCTCTGTCTCCCTCATCCCGCATGTCCACTACTTGTAGTCTCGGGCCTCAAGATTGAAAACCACGTTATCAGCATTGCGGACGCCGAGACGGGCCTCGTGGCGCGCGGTGACCCTCCGCACATCATCGCGGACCAGATCGAGGGGTTCCAGTCCGTGAATGAATTTGGATATGCGGCTTCCTTCACTGTTTTAAATAGCATACACTTATACTTCATGCAGTTTTCGGCAGGAAGCGCACCTTGAGCCACGTAGGACTGGCGCGGGCGCCGAGGACGTGGGTGGAGTTCGTGAGGGCTATCGATTGGAGCAAGGCATTTGCGTGAGGCGAGAGCGGCGGAGAATGCATGTCAGGACTGCTGAACGGACAAGTACGACTCGGTGATCTAGTATGTGGCTGATCGCAGAAAATATGTTAAGGGCATAAGAACTGTACAGTACCTGGTACAATGTCTATTCCACTTCCTCCAACGTGCCATCGAGCTCTCCGCCACGTATGGCCAAATGTGCTTCGAGATCTTCCTTTTCCTGTCGCGCTGCTCGTGCCCGGAACCAAGCATTCAGCGGAGGTATCACAGGATCTCCGAGGGCGTGATTGAAACTTTTCAGGCACTCTTCCTCGCCGCGTATTTTGCCGCCCGCATCGATAAAAATCTGGAGCTGCTTGCAGATCACTTTGTGGGGGAGTTCGGTGTCCTTCCAATCCGCGACCTGGCACTCTCTGCTGCAATAGTACACGTGCCCACAGCCTCCGCACACCCGAAATGCGTGTCCAATTTCCTGAAATGACCGTCTGCATCCCGCCGCATAACATGCGTCGGTCCGCGACTTGACGTTGGCGCGCAGCTGGAGGAGTGGGGGGTCCGGTGTGGAGTCCTGCGCGGGATTGAGGTCGGGATGCAAGTCAGGGGGACGCTCGACATCTTTGTCGAAGTGAACCGTAAATGCATGGAAAAGGCTAACCGCCATCGCCATATCGTGTCGACCCAATTCCGAATCCAGTGGGGAGAGGTTTGGGTCACGACAAATGGTAACCGCATCGGAGAGGATTCGGTACAGCTCCAGTTCGCGCCCTTTAGTCCAGATCATTATACTATTCTGGGAGGTACGCTCGGCCAGGACGCGGAATATAAAGAGGCCGATACTGTAGAGCTGTGGAACGGGGAATCTGTCGCGGGGGCGGGGGCTGCGCAGGCGGGCGCAGGTGTTGCGGAATGACGACGTGAAGCGATCCAGGAAGGTAGGGGATTTGGTGACAGCGTAGAAGAGCGGACGTCCGCAGAGTTGGAGGGCTTCACCCAGGAACAGGAGAAGGGTGGCATCTGGATGGATCAAGGCCCACTGGCCCACAGACTCAACCAAAGAGTCGAAGCCAAAGGGGATTACATTGGAAACGGAACCCGGCCAATTTTTATTGTCCCCTTTCGCGAATCGCGTCTTGTTAGCTTCGCGAAAAGCGGCGGAGGAGAGGATGAATAAGAAGGACAGCAAGGTAGCGGCCGGGGAACAATTATAATGTGTTGCCCAGAATCTTCCGGTCTCGTGTAATTGGAGGTGACGACATCAGTGGAAGCCGGGCAACTGCATTCGGCCAATCGAGAGATGAGGAGGGAGAGATTCGCCGAGGTTCGAGGAGTGATAAGGAAGGAGACGACCAGATCGAGGAACTGGTGAAGTCGGAAAATTGAACGGTTCATGGGCGCAGATACTCCTGCCCGCATGTCCCAGATGGCTGCGACGCAACCAACGAGATGTGTCGCACACGTGGTGGGTTCGTGGAGGTCCCGCAGAGACTGTGTAAAGGCATCGAGACCAATTTCGATGGATATCTTCCTCGGCGGATTCCTATAATCTGTGAAGAAAGTGACTTTCTGTGTGGAATAAACTAACCTCCGAGTCATGATGATGGTGGTTGCGGTGAAACAGGGTAAGGTCACGGGGTCACCATGACAAAGCTCAGACATGTCACGCTCTCCTCGTTTTTTCCGCTTACCAACACCCAAGCATTTGCCCGAGACTTGTGCGATGAGTAGGGACACTTTTTATTATTATTTGACGCGATGTCCGTTGTCCATTATGCCGGCTTAGACACCCCTTGGCGGAATAGAAAGAAAAGCAAGTAGGTTCGGCTGGGAACAGTTTATTGACTGCGTCGATTCCAGACGTCCGCGAACTTCACAACGTCAACAGACCCCGTTGCATTGCCTTGATTTCGAGGACCAGCACATATTGACCGATAGGTCGAGAACTTTTTGCGAGACGGCGTCTAGCCACTATTTCTCCTCTGAACAAAAAGGGAACAAGAGGGCCTGTCATCGACCGTGTCGTGGGCCGTCCTTCTCTGAATTTTATCCGGATCATATGCCCGGCAACTTCTTGTTTTCGGTTGGGCGACAAGCGTGCTAGCGGGAATGTCAAAGCCTGACTATATTCAACCTTTGCGGAAATAGATTGAAAAGAGCGCCATTATCAACACCACGGCGGGTACAACGAATCTCACCGCTGCGCGCGTATAAACCCGCCGGATCTGCCTTCGAGAGCCTTCCAGAATCATATGTGAGTCGTTCTTGTGCGGAAACGAGACCTCGGGGGCATCCTTTTGAAGGAAGTCGCATAATCTGCCCCACCCTTCCCCCATCTCGTATTCCAACAGGCGCCTTTTCGACGCCAGCCTCCGTACGTCGTCATAATACTGCAGGTAGCGCGTTTTCGCCTCCGCCTCACTGAGGGTGTCAAGCGGCCCCAGAAATATTTCGAGATTCAGGCGCGCAAATGGAATGAATCTGCCAAAGCCGTTGGGATCCAGCCACCGCGCCAATCTCGTCTGTCTGTCCCCGAGCATGACCAGGAGTGTCTCGCGAAAAGATTTCCACCAGCGGGCGGGATCGCGGAAGGTTAAAATGATGAGGGCTTCCGGGTATGCGTTTATTAATTCCTCGGCGAAGAGGATGCCTGGTACGTCGGCCACAACCTGCCATCGCACCTCAGCTAGGAACCAAAGGAAAGGGCAAGTAATAGAAAGCTCGCCTGGTAATCCCCAAGCAGCTGGTCCCACTCTTCTCGTGTATACGGCGTGCCCTTTCCGTGGAATTTGGCGTCGATCGCCGCCCTCCAAGCATCCATCTCTTGCGGATTGGCCATAACACTGCCGATGTGGTGCGCATTCCCGTATCCGAGGGTGGTAAGGGCCGCGCGCATCGCTGTGGATCTCATTCAGGTTCTGGAGAGCGCTCTAGATATCAAGCACGCACACGCGGTGCCCGTGCGACAGAATCCCAGCGCAAGTATCTTCATCGAGACAGAATGAGCAAACGGTGAACCCAACCGGATGGTTATTGCGTTGTGGAGGTAAGGTGTGATGGTCCTGCGGCCTACAGTCGTGAGGCGTCGAAGGAATGAGGCAAGTGACGCTCGGCGGCGACCGGCCGAAATGCATGTGACTAAATCCGATCGGAGCCGACAACATATGTCAGCGATAAAATTATCTCTAGTTCTTCTCGCACGTAGACTGGTGACCAATCTGTCTACGAGAAAACAAGCTTGTCGGTAGACAGACTGGTCGATCTGAGTTTGAATTCCCAATAGAAGCGATCACTTTCAAAACGTCATCCGAATTGTGTCACCACTATGTCATCACAGTGAGTCATCCTTGCCTCCGAGTCTCTTCCTCTCATCTGGAGCACGCAAAAAAAGTAAGGAAAAAAGGGGAGGTAGCTGGCGTATCAATGTGGCAGAATGCCCTGGAGAATGCGTGCCTAGAGGACTTTAAATGCCGAAGATATAAAAGCATGACAAAAGGATGATGACACGAACACAGGTTCCGGAAGTCGGTGCGATCTGCGGACCGGGGACCGACACTGTTTTCTGACACATTCCAATGACGTCCAGCCATTGATGGCTTCTAATGGGATTTCAAACTCAGATCGACCGGTCTCTCTATGAACGTTTTCCCACTTCAGAGAGAGATCGGTTACCGGTCTATCTCGCACGACGTCTCGAGATTTGGTCAAATGATGGTCAGATTTGGTTCGCATAACATCGAGCCTGCCCGCGGAGGCACGAATAACGTTCTGGACCATGGTTTAAGGAAGAAATACTCCGAGGGGAGCAGCAGGAGAAGCTTAATTCACAGAGCACCACAAATCGTTGAGAATTCTCGCTCTGCCGCGCACCAATCGAACAGATCCCGGTGAGGCTCTTCGTGTTCGGCCAACTATTCCAGTTCTGCTTCACAGCGCTCGCAATCCGAGCACACATGAATCACCCCAAGCCTCCAATGCCAGTGCGATCCAACTCAAAGTAGCATGATAAAACATCCGGTAGCTCCAGAGTAAAGTTTGGTGCACAGGCAGACAATCACCGAGCCAGACCCCTAGTGAATTCGGAAGTCCAGCATTGAATTGATGGCCAGCGGGATAGAGTAAGACAATGTGCGAAGACTGATACTGGGTACAGGCGGCGAGAACTGTGTGTCAGAGCTTAGCCTTGCGTATAGGAGGGAATTGCGGTGCCGTGCGGGCCCCGGCGGCACGCAGGCTTTCGGTGATATCCTGAATGAAATAATCGTTGAGAGGGTGCCGACAGCGCAAATATTGCTCACATCTGTGCGAAACGCCGCGGTATTCCAGACAGCCGTGTAGTCGAGATTCTCCGGTACACTACGGGTTACTTGTTAGATGCTCGCCGACAGTATGAGAGGAAGCGGAATAAATGGCGGACACAGAGCAAAATGCCCCCAAGCGTACCTATGATTGCGCACATGATTGAGGATGCGCTTTGTGCCCGACACCGCGATGGGGCTCTTGCCGGCAATGACACCGGCCAGCCTGAGCGCCACGGTGACAACTTCAGTACGGCCACCGGGAACGACCCGCGAGACTAAGCCTAGGCACTCTGCGTCCGCCGCCGAGAACATTGCGGCAGAGTATGCCAGTTCGCGCATCAGGGAGTGGTTGCCCGTGATTTTTGGAAGGTACGAGAGCGTGCCGATGTCCGCTGCAAGTCCGACATTGACTTCCTGCCCAGACAAAGAATCGTGAATAATCGTCCAAAAGATTCGGGAGGGATTGTGAGATCGGTTTTTCTACCTTGATGTTATATACTGAGCCGGGGTGGACCCGAAGAGTAAATGACCGAGCGACCGGAGGCTCCGGTATGTCGGAGCGTCGGAGAGCCGGAGGGTCCGGAACGTATACGGAGGAGGATCACAACACCACAGGGGGTCAAGGGTGAGTGACTACCCTAACCGGCAGGTACCCGATAGAGGAAGACGAGTCGGAGTACCGGAGGGAACCGGAGAGAACGGAGACGACTCAGTGCAAGGGAAATGAGCCAAGCAACGTCAATTATCAATCTGACGTACAGGACATATTAAAGACGTATTTATACTAAGTATCTAATTGTATTCCATAAAAGGAAGGAGAGTGGTTCTTAACAATAAGTCAAGTCAGATGGGCTGATGAGAAGTCGTATGACAATAAGTGAAAAGGAAGGAAGACGGATAAACGGGAAACGCTCAGTAATCCTTCATTGCGTAAAAACCCGATGGTACCGGACGGTTCGGAGGCTCCGGTAGTATACCGGAGCCTCGGAACCTACCGGAGCTACCAGAAGGTCGACGAGAAGACTGGGGATGTTGCATGGATATAACAGTATCCCCCTCTTAGGTTCCTCTCCCATGAGGAACCCAAAAGGAATGAAGTTTGTCGAACAATGAAGAAGCGTGGGAAAATAAACAAGATCAAAAAGTCACGTGCTGTTGGTTTTGACTCAGACCTTTCTTTCTTTCGCACCACCACCACCTCCGGACAAAAACACCAGAAAACGATGTCGTCCAACGGAAATAGCAACGGTGGGCGCGAGGGGTCTAGCCACAGCGACCGCAGCGACGCCGGCAACGGCAAAAAATCCGGGAAGGGGAAGGCGCGAGCGACCACGACGGAGCTGCGCGAAGAGGCCGCCCAGCGGTTCTACGAGGAGAGGGAGCAGCGCCGGGTACGCCTTATCTCGGCGTATCAGGAACAGGCGGAGGAGGCCGCGCAACACGCGGAAGTGGCGAATGAGGAGGCCGCTCGTGCCCTCCAGCTCATTCGAGACCTGGAGGCGCTCGACGCGGAGGCTCCGGAATTCGACGAAATGCCGGTGATAGAAACACTGAAGTCGGTGTCACCGGAGCGTGCGGAGGGGGGAGGCGAGGTGGATGAGCTGAACGACGAGGACAACAGCGACGTCGAGCAGGAGGGGGAGAACGGTGCGTCGCAGTGAAAACCGGAGGTTCCGGTACTAACGGTTTTGATTTTCTTAGCTTGCGACTCTTGCCGGAGGAGTGGCGAGGTGTGCGTGGTCGAGGCGGGACGCACCGCCTGCCGCCGGTGCCGTGCGAAGCACATCCAGTGCAGTCGCGCGCGGCCCCTTGGACCGCCTCGCGTCAACAAGCGACGCGCGGCACAGGAGGCCCGTCGCCAAGGGTCCGCACCGGTTGCGGGGCCCTCGCGGACGCGCCGGAACCCCCGAACGGAGCGGGGGGACCGGAGCGACCGCGAGGTGCGCGATCGCACGCGGAAGGAGCGGGAACGGAGGGCCCGGAAGGCTGAGGGCAGAGAGAGTCTGCGAGAACAGGTCCGGGAGCTCGATGCTCATGTCGGATACCTCGGGGAGCAGGTGGGGCGCACTATGTTGCGCTATAAGCTGGCATACCGGGCGTGCCAGCTTATCCTCAAGACACTCGCAGCGCCGGAGAGTGGTCGAGAGGTGCCGCCTGGTGTAGAGCGGATGCTCCGCTGGATGGCCGTCGACATGGAGGCCTCCCAGTGGGATTTCTCCCTCGTGGAGCAGGCAGAGCTCGACTTGGCCGCCGAGGAGCCGGAGAGGGACGAGGATGCGCCCCCGGCGAAGCGCCGGAGGCTGATGAAGCGCGGAAGCCCCGAGGTGGCGGAGAAGGAGATGGAACCCGTCGAGTCGGAGGACTCGGAGGCGGAACCGGAGGCTCCGGTTGCGCCCCGAGCCCGTTCCGAATCCTGGCCGGAGGGTTTCCGGTCCACGGACGGCGGGGAGGATGAGAGGATGGAAGTGGACGCGCCTGGCACGCTGGAGGGGCCGGAAGGGCCCGAAGAACAACAAGTCGCCGCGACGTCCAGGGTCGCGAGTCAGGTCGCGGAGGCGAGGACCATTACTGTCCTCACCTTCAAGCCCGACCCGGAACCTGTCCCGCCTCCGCCTCCTACTCCTCTGCCAGCACCGGAGCCTCCGGTGCAGGTGAAGAGGGAATCGGAGGTGCGGGAGTTCCAGACCCTCGTTCTGCAGCCGGGAGCCCCAGCCGGTTTCCACGAGGAGGATGGAGTATTCGTGATGGACGATTCGGACGAGGAGATGGGGGAGCCGGAGGCTCCGGAAAAGCCGGAAGCGTCCGGAAGCGCGGAGTGAAGGCCCTGGAGGCCTAAGGACAAAAGGACTTTGTAGATAGAATAATGAGTGTTGTATTATGATTTTGGACGAAATTTTGTTTTTCTTGATTTTAATTTTGTGTGATGAGTTAATATTCGGGTCCGGGCTTATTCGGAAAGCGCCGGTGAAAGTTGTCAATATGTTCGGCCGCGTCCAAGTCGTCCGCCCCAACCCAAGCATACTGATCGTCGGTATTCTCGTATCCGAGCCATTCGACGTAGTACCGGAGCTTAGTTCGGAACCTCCGGTCGATCTTCGAGTCAACGATTTGCTTGATTTCGAAGTGTGACTCGCCGTCGATGATTTCTACGGCTGCCGGAGGCGGCTCCTCGCGTCCCGGGAATGGGTTCGGAACGTGCGGTTCAAGTTGGGAAATATGGAAAACTGGATGGACCTGTGACAACGATTTCGGAAGCCGAATGGTATAAGAAGCGGCACTGGGTTTGCCAACAACTTCATAAGGGCCAAGGTACGTCTCCGAGAATTTCGGAGTTGGCCGGCTGGTGTGAAGATGCTTCGCGAGGATGAAAACTTGATCGCCGATCGAAAGCGGAGGTTGCGGAGCACGTTTCCGGTCTCCGGTTTCCTTGTACCGCTCCTGGGCAAAAGTGATTTGCTCTCGGAGGAACTGATGCAGTTCCTGAAGATCAACGACAAAATCCTTGGCGTACATGTTCGCAACGTCACGCTCCGGATGGACCGTGATTGCCGGATTGTAACCCTTATTGGCGAAGAAAGGGGAGATGCCGGTCGAAGCATTCGGAGCGTTGTTGAGAGCGAATTCCGCAAGCGGAAGGAGTCGGTCCCAATCGTCCTGTTGATACGAGCAGTAGATGCGGATATATTGCTCAACAGTCTGATTCATACGTTCCGTTTGACCGTCAGCCTCCGGATGATAACCGGAAGTATAATGGATCTCCATATTGAGAAGTTCGCCCAGCGACCGGAAGAAGGAAGCGATGAATTCGGAGCCCCGGTCGCACGTAACATGTGCCGGAACACCGTGTTTGGAAAAGACGTGAATGAGGAAGAGGCGAGCGAGCTCCGGCGAATTGATATGGGTATCGCAAGGAATGAGAATGACCTGTTTGGATGACCGATCAACAATCACCAAAATGCAGTCAAACTCGCCGGAGAGAGGGAGTTGCTCGATGAAGTCCATGGAAATGGAATGCCAAGGCCGGAGCGGAACCGGAAGGGGTTTCAAGAGTCCGTAAGGCCGATGCCGAGGCTTTTTGTTGTGCTTGCATAGAACACACGACCGACAGTAGTCCCGGACGAAAGTCCGAACCTCCGGCCAAGTGTACTCACGGCGTACGAGTGCTAATGTGCGATTTTGTCCAAAGTGGCCAGCCAACTCGTGATCATGCAAATTCTGCAGAACACGTACGCGGAGCTGGTCCGGAGCATCTCCGGAAACCACCGGAACGTAAATGCGATCATAGAGCCGGAGCATACCGGAAGGGTCGAGTTTCCAGCGCGGAGTGGTGCCGGAGGCTGCGGAAGCAATGCCCGCAACGGCGGCTGGGTCATCGTTGTAGTGGGCACGAATGTCGGAATAGAGCTTCTCAACATCCATAACGATGGAGGAACGGAGGGTGATTTCCTCGAGGAATGTGGCCCGGAGCGACGCGGTGAGTTGATCTTGAGTAAAAATGGGGCGAAAATTTTGAGGATTCAATTGGCTGTAAGCCCTATCCCCCTCTTTAGGGTAGACGTCCCATCGTCTAGTCAAAGCGTCTGGCTTAGCTCCGAGCTTACCCGGACGGAACCGGATAACCATATTGAAGTGGCACAGGTATTCCGACCACCGGACTTGGCGACGAGTGAGGATTTTGGTCGTCGCGAAGTATTCCAGGTTCTTGTGGTCGGTTACGACGTCGACCGGAAGCTCCGGTCCCTCGAGGTAATGCCTCCAGTGTTTAAAGGCGTCGAAGATGGCCAAGAGTTCCTTGTCATGAGTGTCGTAGTTGAGTTCGGCCGGACCGAGTGTCCGAGACCGGAACGCAATGGGATGAATTTCGCCATCATCTCCGAGGATGGAGAGAATCGAGGCGATTGCGTAATCGGAGGCGTCGGTTTCGACAGTGAGTTGCCGGAACGGAATCCAGTGTGAAAGTACCGGAGCCTCCGTAAACGCGTGCTTGAGGGTGTCAAATGCGAGTTGGCAAACCGGGGTCCAATCCCATCGGACGTTGGAACGAGTGAGGCGAGTAAGAGGGATCGTGATCGCCGAGTAGTTCCATATGAAACGCCGATAAAAATTACAAAACCCAAGGAAGGACTGAACGTCCTTCACTTTCCGGGGTTCCGGCCAATCTACGATGGCGGAAACTTTGTCCGGAGACATCCGGAAGCCCTCCGGCGACAGGATGTAACCGAGATATTCGCAGGTGGTGACGCTAAACTCGCATTTTGAGAGTTTGCAGTAGAGTCCGGCCTTCCGGAGGCGCCGGAGCACTTCCCGAACGTGTTCGGTATGTTGGGTCGGATCATCGGAATAGATCAATATGTCGTCCAAATAGATGATGACGTACACGTCCAACAGATCTGCGAACAAACTGTTCAGGAACCGCTGAAAAGCGGCCGGAGCGTTGGTAAGGCCTTCCGGAACAACCCGGAATTCGAAGGACCCATAGCGAGAACGAAACGCCGTCTTAGGTTCGTCACCCGGAGCGATCCGGAGGAGATGGTATGCGTGCCGGAGATCAAGTTTTGTATAGATGCGAGAGGAGATCGGCGATGAGAGGAAGCGGATAGCGGTCTTTTTTCGTAATCCGATTAAGTCCTCGGTAGTCGACGCACAACCGGAGGCTACCGTCCTTCTTCTTAGCGAAGAGAATAGGAGCTCCATGACTTGAACGAGTCGGGTATATAAATCCCGACTTCAAATTCTTGTCGATGAAGTCCCGAAGGGCAGCGAGCTCGGTAGGCGAAAGGGAGTAGACATGACCGACCGGAGGCTCCTCGCCGTCCAGGAGCTCGATTTTGAGGTCGAATTCTCGATGAGGAGGAAGATTGTAAGCTTCCTGCTCCGAGAAGACGTCAGCGAACTCGTGGTACTCGGAAGGTATACCGGAAGTGTCCGGAGCAGATGCGGAAGCAAACCGGGCACGGGCTTCTTCCGAGGGAGTGGCGCGCATTGTATATTGACAACAATCCTTGTCTCGAATGATGGAGCGGTAAGCCGCAGCAGACACGAGAGACACAAGCGGAGGGGTATAGAGAGGACGAGGCCCGGAGGCCTCCGGAATCTCCATGGAAGGAGCAAGAGTCTCCATGGAAGGAGCGGGAGATGGCGGAATCGTCAGAGTCGGTGTAGGCGCCGGAGCCGGAACGACTTGTACCGGAGGTGCCTCGTCCGTAATCGGAACTACCGTAGCAGATCCCGGAATAATTTCCGGGGTTGTCGACAGGGATTTCCTTACGGGATCGGGCCGGAATGTGATAGAGGCTTCGGACCAGTTAATCAACGGATTAATGCGGCTGAGCCAATTGTATCCCAGGACCAGATCGCAAGGAGAATCGAGACGTGTGACGAAGAAGTCCATGTATTGAACTTCGCCAGAAGGAAACCGGAGCAACAACCGGAGCATCCGGTTAATGATGGAAGATGAGCCGTCGAGATACCGGACCCGTACCGGGTCCACCGTATACGTGGAAAACGCATTAGATTCGCAGACTTTCAATGATACAAAACAATGAGATGATCCGGAGTCCACAAGCGCACGCACACGGGAGTTGAATCCCGCGACTACTCGAGAGAGAAGAGATGGAGACATGGAAGAGCATAGCTCCGGCTCGGAGATGTCCGACCGGAGGGAAGAAATATCGAGAGAGACGTAAAGGGCATTAGGGAAGAGAGCGGAAGCGTTGAGACGAACCTCGGTGAGCACCCGTGAGTCAACGCAACTCGGACCAGGTGCGGAGGATTCCGAGTTGCTGATCAATTTTTTGACTCAGCAGCCGCGGCGGCCGGCGTAGCCGGAGCCGCCAGAGCCTGGGTGGTCGTACTGGAGGTCGAGGCCTGGGCGGCTTTGGCGCTAGCCTGCCCAGGACGCTTGTTGCAGTTGTCGGCTGTGTGACCCTTACCTCCGCAGTACATGCAGAGGTTATTCTTCCGGCGACGCTCGCGTTCGTCCTGCTTGATCTTTCCGCTGGCGTCGAGCTTGTCGGCGTAGGCACGAGCGGCAGGTGTGACGTCGGACGACTTGGCCTTGCCTTTACCCTGGTTACCGGAGCGTCCGGCATTGTTACCGGAGTTTCCGGCAGTCGCAGCGGTAGAGGAGGGTGCGGAAGCGTTGGAAGATTTGGAACCCTTGCCGGAATTCCGATTATTGGGTTTTGGGTTGCCGGATTGACCTCCGGTAGCGTTACCGCCACCGGAACCGGAGGGTTTGTCGCGTTCACGCTCCCGGAGCTTCTCCGCCTCTTGTTTCCAGTACCGGCCATCGATAATGCGAGCGACCAACTTCACTCCGTCGAGGGTGTTGGCATAGTTATGATGAACCATGTCGTCCTTGATCCGACGGGGAAGTCCTTCGTAAAACTGATACCGGAGGGCGTTATCGCTCCACCGGGTCAAAACCGAAAGGAAGTCGAACTCGATGATGTAAGTGGTGATCCGGTCGCCGGATTTCATCCGGTGAAAACGCTAACTCTCAGGTATGTGTGAATGCGAAATGCGAAATGCTAATGCAGCAGAGCTATGAACTCTAAACCACACACAACACACAACACTATCAACAACTAACCCCTCAATAGAGAGAGTCAGAGTGCAAGTTCGGGGGTGTAAGTCAAGTATTAGACTTGATAGCAGCTGGTTTCTCGGTCGATCGCTTAGTTAACTAAGGGTCGCTCGCGCTTTTGCAAGGTTTGACTGGTCAAGTCAAGCTGTATTGGACAAGTAACGTCTAGGACGTCAAGGAGACAGTATAGGGTAGGTTTTAAGACCGTTAAGTCTGCACTTTTTGTGTCTTTCGACTGTTTCAGTGTTCTGTTCAATGTTCTGGGTCTGTTTGCCGTGTTCTGACTATTGCCGTGTTCTATCAATTGCCGTGTTCTGATTCTGAGTCTGGTATACGATTCGTTCAAAGCAATCTAACCTCCACGGCTATCAGAGCAACGGTTCCAGTGGCTGACACAACGTGTACAGCGCCCCTAGATGTGCTAGCTTGCCCTCTTCTTCTGCTGCCCTTTTATACTACTGCCCTATTGTTTACATCACGATGATTACTGTACAATGTCCGTTGGTTCGCGGCACCTGAATCCTAATCCCTGGCTCCTGATTGGTCGTGTCTTGTGGAGACATATGGTGGACATGTGGTGTTTGACACGACACATGTGATTGCTGATTAAGTGGATAGAAAGTGTCTTCTTCGTCTGTAGCCTCTTGTCCCGGGCCTGATTAGTCTTGAAGCTCATGCACATCTCTTCTACCTTCCTAATGATACCCCATAATCCGTGGTTTGGTTTGGTGGTTCATCCACAATATCGCAATCTGTCTTTCTCTCTCTGGTTTATCCTCGCGGCTAAACGGCTGGATCATGTCCTACTGTTCAAGTCATCCCCAGACTCGGTCTGGACCCAATGCGTGATCAAACGCGTCCTCAGTTTTGGGTAAAACAGGTCTAAATAGTCTTGTCGCGAATAATTGGGTTCTTCCCACTGTTGCCTGCCAGCACTTGGTATATTTGACCTCGCAACCTCTTTGGTATGCTGTTTGTGTCCTAGCAAGCAGCCTTAGGCCTTGTATGTCCTAGTTTCTCTGCCACCATCGTCAAGTTTCCTTAGTTAACTAAGATATCTGGTGGCCCCATTTGTGAAGGTACCGGTAGAAGTCCTCGTTAACCTCGTAGCTTGTGCTAATAGACTGAACCACTCAGTCAGAGTGCCCTGATGGTTCCCTCAGTGCGTGTTGACACGCTGAATCGTGCAAAATCGCAAAATTCATGTGTACTTGGTTTCACGGCTTATCAACGGAGTTGAAGTTTAGGCTTGAATCTTTGGCTGTCAATTAGTCTCAGAATTTAAGTTCGGTTTTGGAATAGCATCAGTTGGATTTATAAGTGTCAGTTACGGGGCGTGAGCCATACCAAGTCCGAGGCGTGAGCCATTGTGTGTGTTTTGAGGCGTGAGCCATAGTTACGGGGCGCGAGCCAAGCAAGTTTGAGGCGCGAGCCAAGTCAGTGGAATAAGGTGTGAGCCAAACAACCGGGTCTAAACAGCCCACCGGATTAATAGTCCACCAAAAACAAACCGGTCTAGAGCCGTTATATCTGCATAGTTGGGAAACTTAAATCCACGTTGGGAACCAACCGATAAATTCAGGTTGTGTCTTGAATGCCACTTCAAGAAACTAGTTGAGACTTAGCCACCCTTAGGGGAACCGGAATTGAATACTTTCGTGACAAATACATTTACTCGTGGTTTCCTTGGACCTATACTTGTGTCCAAAAAGACCCGAATCTCGTCAGTGTATCAAGGTCATTAAGGGAGTGTGTTGGTGTTGGAGTCTGTCTATTGTCGGTTTAGTCGTGCTTAATCTCACTTTGTGAGTTAGGTGTAACTCAGTTGTTCGATAGGGGGGATTTTGGCAGTTGCATATTTAGACCGTTGAACCTGAGCAACCCTTTCACCGTCCACCCCTCTCACCGGTGCGTACGCCCGCGTCTCCTGCAATCTGTTGTATATTTGACCGTATACTCCCAGGACACATCCGCTATCTGCAGAGTCCGACCCCGGCACACTGAGGAGGCCGTGCGTCATTTATTATCCTGAGTCCTTCTTCAACATTCATTAACCTGTACTTCCAGCCCCCCGAGGAGAAGGAGGAGGAGCTGCTCGGCGATGGATCCTTGCCGCCTCCTCGTCCGGCTCTGGTGCCGCTCCAGGCCGGTGTTGACTTCCTCCGTCCCAGCGAGATCAGCCATTGGGACCAGGTGGTTCAGCGCCTGCTCCTCCCAGATTCTCGAGCCTCAGACCTCCGTCCAGTGTTCATCCAAGGAACAAGCATTCATGCACTGGCAGCGTGCGTCCTTGATCTTATCATCTATCTGGAGACGTTGAAGACCACTGCCGACGTGCGGTTTTTGATTGAAGACGCTGACCTTCGAAGTTCTATCACCCGCTGCAGCACCAATATCTCCCTCACTTCCTTCTTCATGCCTGTTCGGTTATACGAGATGTGCGCCCTCCTACTCTCAAGTCGCCGCTGGTTTGCTGACATTGTCCACCTTCAGACAAAGTCGCAGCCACAACTCCGGTGGTGTTGGACCAGAGCGTGCCGTTCTTCGTGAGGCTTGTAGCTTGCTCGCCAGCCGACACAATTACTGGCAATGTGTCCCCTCTGGCCACCTGTAAAGGCCCGTATTCAACCCCACCGGCATGGCTCTCCCAGCCCGTCTCGATACGTTCAGAGCTCATGGTCATTTTCTCGCTATTCACTGCGCCACTCTCCACCACGGGTCACATCCCATCAGCATCTGGGTTCTTCTTGCGCTAATCGAGGGGAGATCGTCAATGCTCATTCCTAAACACATCCTTCTCCACATGGATCCCACTGCGTTCGACGTCTTGGCGCCTTGGTACGACTGGCACCAAGACACACCGTTCCCTTCTATCCGTGACGCTGCTAATCCGCTCCGATTATTCATGTATGCCTACATGAGCTCCATCCAGGTTGGTGATCTTTGCATGTCTACTACTGAGATGCTTATTATTTTTCCCTCAGCCTAGTATGATCAACGCGACTCGCACCCAGGAGGAGCACGAGGGATGGCTCATCTCTGTGTTCGCCGCCTTCCTTCTCGGATATCCCGACCCCTGGAATCACCCTGAGTTCCTCGCCCTCAAAGAGGGCTTCGATCTTGCCATTGCGTCCCTCAAATTTGCGGAGGTGCGCACTCATTCTGCGGCACAGTTGCAATGCTGTTCTGATATCGCTTTTGTAGACCGTCCGTTCGCGTGGAGCCCTGCGCTTCCTTGTCAGTCTGTACGATCGACGCGTCAAGGAACCGGATGATGTTGCGAAGCATCTCTGCTTTGTCCTCCTCTCACGCAACTCGGATGGGACGAGTCCCTATTTCACAAAGCTGTTCGAGATTCGCCTCAAACGCTATATCCAGGGGGTTGGGCATCCTCCGCAGCTGCGCAATGTCGAGATTACCGAGGATGAGTTCTTGGCTGAGCATGACAACCGTCTCCTGCGCGCGAACCTCATTCTCAAGTCGGGTTCTGACTCAGACATGTGCCCAAACACCGAGAATTGGGGATAGCGGTAAGCCTTGCGACGCTCTCGACTCTTTGCATCTGCTCATACCTTCAGTAGTTCCATATCCGTTGCCATCGCACATCCGTGAGGATTTGTCTTTTGCTTCATCGTCCTCGTGTGCTGACCTGAAGGTAGGAATCCGTGCTTGGCAAACCGTTCGGCTTCCACACCTGCTTCTATCATATTGATATTGATATTGACCGTGCATTGGAGGACCTTCTTCTGGAAGTACCGTCTGTAGAGCAGAGTCAGAGCTCTGCGTTCGATGCCTGGGTTCATTCTCAGTTCTTAAATAGCGAACACAATACCAGCTAGTAGCACATGTCTGAAAATGAATTTACTGAATCAAGGGTCCGGGCGCCCGCGGCAATGAAATTTGATTTTGAGTCACACTGCACATGTATAAAGTGGCGACGAACCTAAGAAATCCCCCCACTGATGATACCCACCACTCGATCTCGTGGTGGCAATCCTCCTCCTATTTCTAGGCGCCGCAACCCGCCCAGGGCTAGGAATCCTCGTCCACGCGCCGATGATCCTGTCACATATGTACTCCCAGCATCAACGTCCGAGACAGGGTCCGACAATGAGGCTCAGTCCGCATATGAAATCTCCGATGATGACAACACTGCTCCGACTGGGGGAGATATCAACGATAACTCGGACATTGAGGTGCTGGATGGTCCTCCCGTCCTGTCTAATGGTCCGCCCTCTTCAGCCGTTTATGTTCAACCTTGCCTCATTGACAATTTTCTTTTTAGCCCTCGTACCTGATTTTGGTCGTGAGTGATTGATTTTCTAGCCAATGTTTTGGTCTTATGAGACAACGAGACAGATGAGTCTCACTACGTTCCGACGGAAGATGTTCCAGGCACAGACCCTGGCCCCGACGATGAGGAAGATGCACTCATGCTTGATCTTTCCAATTTCGTCCCAGATCCCATGTATAGGGTTAACACTGAATTCTTCTGCCAGCTCGAGGGTGCGTACCTTACTTCCCGGTTTTCCACCCTGCCTCAACGATGCCAGGACATGATTATATTGAGCAAGTGAATCTTCTTATCGAAGAGATCCATCGCCTGCGTCCAGAGTCTTCAGCTGCAGCTGTTCCTGAAACAATTTCGCCTGTGAATGTGGTTGAAGAGCGTCTGGAAGACGGTGAGCTGGATACACACGCACACCCGTCCAATGTCTCATAGCCCACAGACCTCACACTGTTTTTCATCGGTGTCCAGGTCCCCCAAGGCCGCCGCGTATTTGTTCAGTCACTGTGCACAGCCGCCCCAGATCACACTCTCTTTGAGCGCCTCTCTGCAGAGATCCCCATTCTTGGGAGAGCCCTCCGCAACATCGAAGATTGTGCCAAATTCTACATAGGAACAACGCGCGTACCTGTTGATATCCCAGGCGATTACATGAATCACGTCTATGGTTTCCGGGAACTCGGCTCTTGGGCGGAGGCTGAGACCAACGAAAATCTGTTCTTGTCGCTTGCAACCCCTGCCCCCGCATCTCAGCAGCGCACCGCCTTGCTCACCGCACAGGGGTTAGATGATAACGTCCCCCTGTATATACTTTATATATACCACGAGGTGTGTCTATTGGGCCGTTGCTGACAAGATCACCACTCACAGCCATTTCAGGAAGCCGAGACTGTCTGGAATGCTCCGCCTGTTGTGGCGACTTCACTGTTTGTTCCTTCCTGTCGTCCCTGCTCCACCAATCACGAATGCGACCAGCTCCAGTGGACGACGTGCAGCTGGCCACGTAGATCCGGCGTGCTCTGCATATTTGCGCGCTCAGTTTGGCAATCGCTTAGCGCTGATTCAGAAGGCAGGATATGGGACCGCATACCGCCACTGCATGCAAGAAAAGCACTTCATGGCAATCTGTAATACGCTTGGACTGAACTTGAATCTTCGTCAGTTCGTTCCCGTCGCTATTCCAGGAGGCCCCGAGACCAGCTATGACGATGTGGTCCTTGCCGCAGGGCTCAACCCCAATACGTTTGCAGGAACGCGAACTACAGTTGCGAAGGCCAGAGATGCTCGCCGCCGTCTCGCTCGATACAAAAGTGCCGCCGAGCGGGGAGAGCACCGTTTAGAAGAGAATAAGCATTCTCAATTCCTCAAGTTTCTCCCCGTGTTGGATGCCATGCTTAGGGAATCTGACATCGACGACTCTTACTTGACAGATACAACGGGCTCTCCAGAGGCTGAGGCCTTGGCGTATAGAGTGGAGGAATTCAAGGCATCGCTGGCAGAGGTGCTCGGTACTTTGCTTTGATCAGCCCCCCCCTAGAATCGATAAAAATTTCGCTTACCAAAGTTATGAAAGCGCTCTTCTCGAGCAGCTATAGCCATAAATAGTGCTTGTCATATATAAAACTCACTTCTGTCTTGTGTCTGAAGCCCAGATTGTTGCACGGGTCTAAACAGCCCACTTCCTTTCTGCAATACTTGAATGAACGCTCAACAACAAAGACGAGATTACTAACAGAATTTCTATTTACGACCTCGCTTCCTCTTTGACTCGTCCAGTGTCCCTGTGCCTGCTTGCCCTGCCTTGGGTGTACGATGCTGCTTCCTTTGGACATATTTCTTCCCTGAAACGATGTGGAACCAATTCTTCACCAGGCACCGCGAGAACTTGCACAGCGAGTGCTCCAACACAATGGGGTCGAACCCGACTGCAGTCTTCATTTCTTCGGGGAGTGCCTGCTGAAGGCGTTTGTAGAGCGCCCGCACAGCATGTTTAACGGCCTGTTTGTCTGCCTTGGCCTTCGTTCCACCCTCTGCCACCGTACGCAGCGGAATAAGGTTAAGCTCTTCCAATCCTGCTACTGCACCTTTGTTCAAGTCCCAGATTATGAATGCAATGTCATCCACTGTGGGTGCCTCGACAGCTCCAGCGTATGATAGATCCGCAGTGAGAAGATAACTCGCAATCTGGCCAAGGACTGGGAATAGTTTTGTCTTCTTCTGGTCTCTGCCGTCCCTGAGCCAGTCCCAGCATTCCAGAAACAGTACTTTGTCTCGGTTCTGGAATTTTCGTGCCCAACTGAACCGAGCTAGATTGGCAGCATAGGTATCGGCCAGGTCCACTACTCGGCGGAAGTTGGGCGGCCTGAAGGCGGCAGTGTCGCAAAAATAACCCGGTGGTGGCTGCATTCCTTCTTCAGTGACATACTCTTCAGTAGCCTGCTCCTTGGCCGCATAAAAGTCGTTCAGATCATGAATGTGGTGACGAGCGAGACGGGGCGCCTGGAGCTATCTCACTTAGGCAATGCGCGGTTGAAGCAACTGATCCTGTGGGATCTAGCTCTCTGCCATGCCCAACTTCAGCTGGATCGAGCCGATGAAGTCCTGTTTGCTCACAGATTGAGGAACAGCATCGCACTGGATGAACGGCGGGCTAGACACAGCGGCCTTTTCCACGAAGCTGACTGGAACATCCCGACCAGAACCCTTCCCCCATGGGAGAGGAATTTGGGAGAGCGGCAGAAGAGACACTGGCTTGCACGTTTCATCGAGGTAGTCACAAAATGGCCATGCGCATCCCAGATGGCATGGTTTCTGGAGGAAGAACGATTTGGTCAAGTGGTTTCTCAAGAAGGCCAGACGCAGTACGCAGCATTTTGTGAACAGCTTTCTGATGGAAAGGTACACATGCTGGAGATATCTGCAGTTGCAGTTTATTACCAAGGCGTGTTCAATGCCTTGGGGATTTTTGCCACTGGCATATTTGAGAGGCCCAGTCTCACAACACTGGAGCCTTTTTTTGGAATTTGACGCGAAGCGAGAGGGAGTACTTCAGAGGAGAATCTTTTCATATTAATTATTTCTAGCAGTGGATGGTACCTGGAATAAACCCTACTAGCGCCGCAACAAATACATTTAGGGAGAGGATAGCAGGGGATTAGGCAGAGCCAAGTTCCATGAGTCCTCATAGGCAAGCCGAAGCCGTGTGGATCGCCGCACAACAAGTTGGCGTGACCCGGCTTGGGCGATCCGAGATTCGAGTTCCGGAACTGTAGGTAAGCCATCAATCAGGTCGAGTTGTCGGAGGGAAGGAAAGGCGGAGAGGAGCAATGCAAGCAGGACATCTACGGTAGAATCGTGGGCGATCCCAGGCAGTGTTTCAATCCTGAAGCATCGGTCGAGTGGGGAGAGCGAAGGAGGGAGGGTCCCCGGTGACGCTCTCTCACACTCCTCAAAGAAGTCGTTCAGCTCAGGGGAGGTTGTGGCGAGTCGGATGAGTGAGGTCCTGACAGTATTATGCATGAGGAGGGAAGATGATAGTTTGGGGAAGTGGTCTTCCTGGAGCTCTAGGCATGTAATAACACATTGCGAGCGCTCGAGGAGGGACTCGAGATCATGGGGGGAGGAACTAGGGGACCATTCGATCACAAGGTGTTTCAACTCGGGCAGGGTGAGGAAGCGGACAATCTTGGTCTCTCCGACAAGGAAAAAAGTGGCGACCCTCGGGAGGAGATGTGGGATTTCTTGGTTGTTGTAATGGATGCAGGGACGGAGATGGAGGCGTAGAATGGTCAAGTTTTGCAGTCGATCAAGGGTTTCTCGAAAGTGCTGTACATCCATTCGGCCGTAGCGATCAGCGGGAATCCAGCTGAGGTGGGTTAGCTGTTCCCAGGGCGCCGATATGGGAGGTCCATCCCAATGCATGCAACGTAGACGGGGTGCAGCATAAAGCAGTTGGGATAGCCAAAGGCCGGTAGGATAGTCCGTGCGATAATCTTCAGGCGCGTGGATGACAGAGATGCTCTTGAGGGGGATTGCGGGAGGCAAAAGAGGGTGAAAGAAGTGTGGGATGAAGCAGTTGAGCATCTCGAGTTGTCAAACTCTGAAGATTTGAGGCAGAAGAAGAGGGAGGTGCAGGGCCATGGGGAACAGATACATGCGGGGCTGGAGTAGCCATGGTCGCTGATCGTGTTGTGAGTGGGTGAGGGGAATTAGCTGAGAGATCCGGAGAGACAGTGTTGATTTGGCCGCCTGCTGCAACCAGAGCTCCACGAGTCCAGGATGATGCACCTGGTCCGTGTTCAATGACACCCACAGTTGGGGTGTGGTCAAAGCAATGGCACGCCAACGCCTGCAAATCTGACATAGGAGGAGTGGTGCGTCTTTCACTGAAGGCCGAACAAAATGCGGCCTGGGAAAGCGGGCTTCTGTCGCTGGCGCTGGGGCTGGAAGGCAGCGGATGAAGATATCCGTGGTCAGCTCGTTCGCCAGAAGGAATACCACCGGTGGTGCGGGTGAGACGTCCATGAAGAGAGCGATCGCTTATTGCACAGCCTTATCGCCCAGATGTTTCACTGATAAAAAGAGTTGCATATTCTGAACACTTCCTTCCACACTAGCTGTCGTACATGCATACTACGGGACATGAGATCTACTACGGCGGCAAGTTCGTGATCAAGGTACACTATCTGTTCGGTAGAGAAAGGCGAATTGGGCGCCTCGCAGGGTACATCAGAGAGATCCTCCACGCCGGGTGCAAATGGGTTTCGCTCCTCCCACTCCTGCGGATTCTGCATGAGATGATGCCGCATCAACGTGGGATCGTCCACAACGTCCCAGTCAATACCATGCGTGCTGGGATCGTCGACATCCTCGTTAGGTGCATCCACGAACCGCTCCAGCCCACGTGGCCCATCATGGACCATGCTGAAGAGGAAGATATCGCGGGGAGAGCGTGTACGCTCACCACGGATCTGAAGGTTATGTGAATTCCATGCCTGCGCCCACTCCTGTGCATCCTCGTTGATACAACGGAGGAACAGATGATGCAGCAGCCAGATGTGAGCGGGAATGGAGGGGTTCAGACCATTGTTGACCTCGAGCTCAACAAAGAAAAGCTCCCACTTATGGCCGAAGCCGTGGGTGACATCGTACCAAAGACGCTCGATCCGTGTGTTATTAACGCTTCTACATACTGAATAGTTAGTTAGATCTGTGTTAGAAGGAAGGTAGATGAAGGCATACCTGCCCCAAATGTACGAGCCACGTTCAATTCCCCGCTCTGTCTCCATCATGACGGCAACAAGGATGTTCTCAGTACCGTGGTCTCCCCTCACACGACTGGGAAGGCCGTGCAGCTCAACAGCTTCACGGAAGAGGTCGAGGACGGTCTCGGCCCTGTTGTTGTTGCTGACACGGATGCCGGTGATGAAGCGAGACTTGCCATCGATAAAGCAGTGAATGACGATCTTGAAGCGAATGAGACCTGGATCAGAGAAAAAGAATGAGCTATATCACAGATAAATCAGCGCCTATCCCACCGTGCTGCCCGTCGTGGTGCCAAAGGGAGTTTGCACCAGCGACATTGTATGGTGTGCGGTGAATGAAACGAGCACCAAATCTGCCGGGCGAGCCATACACTCGAAGGTAAGAGGCAGCGATACGGGCCCGAGGAACACGGTGTTCAGCAGCACGGAGACGTCCGCTGATCATGCGCCGACCAAACTCGGGGAATGTCTGGAGGATGGAGACCATGAGCGTGTCGAGGTCCTCGTCAGTGAGCGTGGAGACGGCAGCTGAAGTGGAGGTGTAAGTGCGGGTGACTGAGCCATCCACATGCTGGGTGTCAGTGTAGACGGGAGTGCCAGGCTCCACCAGACCGTACTCCAGAGCATGGCGCCGAATGGTCCGGGCAGATAGGCCAAACACGTCCTCGAGATGTGTCGGCCCTCGCAGGGAAAGTGCTTGGGAGAGAAATGCAGGATCGATATCGACCCTGGGCCTGCCCCCACGACTAGTACGAGTGGTGAGGATTATTGGTGCCACTGTTGGTGGATCGGAGGTCTGGTGGCGGGCCTCATTGAGGGAATCGACCATATCGGCAATGCTACGGTCAAGAACTGCAAACTCCGCCGCCGGAAAGGCGGCTTGATGCTGGAGAAATGTTTAGAAAGGACGCTGACCAGACAAGGATGAGTACAAACTAGATGAGCGGAGGCAAAAAATTGAAGCGCCTCAGTGACCTGATAGGCAAGCTGGGTTTCAGCTCCACGCTGCGTTCGCAAGGTGCGGATAACGTTGCGGTGGAGGATCCCATAGGCCATCCGAAGGTTGGCGAGCGCCTCTGACATGGCAGGAGGAAGAAAGGCAAGGCACAGATTTGAACATACTAATAAACTCGCTTGTGTGGTTGAATTCAGTGTCGGCGTATCCCTTCTCCGCTCCGCAGCCGGTCCATGTGGATTTATCGCTCTATAATTAGGATGGTAGCATTAATAATACGGTGACATGTGGTGCCAAGCGCATCATGTGTATTATCGCTGCGGAGATGGCCTATAATTAGGATGGTAGCTTTATAAATATAGGGTGACATGTGGTGCCAAGCGCATCAGAGATAAAGACTTCTTTGGTAGGACAGCGAGATCTGTCGAGATCTCGGAGTGGTAGTCTAAATATTTGAACCACCAGAGGAATTTCGAGCGAGATCTCGGCAAGATATCACGAGATCTCAGGCATGATATTTTACCTGTGAAGGAGATAATCACTGGATATTTCCGAGATCTCGAGGAATATCTCTAAATGTCCAGAGATATCCAGATATCTCGAGGTTTTGCTAGGAAAACCCAGAGATATCCAGAGATCTGGCACTCTGGCTGCTCGCCAGACCCAATACAGGGGGTTTTGTCCAGTGGAGGCCCTCAAAACACAGGCTTCGGAGCATCACACATCCAAATATAACTTCTCAGGGGTGAGGAGCCGGAAATTAATACCCTGTACAGTGAACTAGTCTCGCATAAATGGACATACATATTGTATGGGCCTATGGTGGCTCTATCAGGTTGCGAAGTTTCGCGTAATAGGAAGAATTGAGTGGGTTCAATGGTAGCGGGAGATATTCAAAGCTGATCAGAGAAGCAGAGAAATACACCCCATATGCTGGGTCACTCACAAATGGAAAGGACTGGATCATTTGGAGGTAGTGAGGAGCATTGAGGATGCCTACCGATGGTGAGCGAGCTTTCCGAAGGCACATAGACTGTTGACATGGGAAGTCGGCTGTAGAAACAATGAATACTAGTTAATCAGATGAACATACCTCCTTTCGCAGTCCTTTCAATCTCACTTCACTAAAATTATCTCTCCAACTGATGGTCGAATCTAATGAAATGTAAGGGTACCAAATCTGGTCAAGGGTTCAATTTGCGTGTTCAATCAACAAGTGCTAAGGTCCACCACATTTTTCTAGGCTGCCATCGATCATATAGACGATGTCCTGTGGACCGGTGTGCTCCATGTCAGGAATTTAATTTTCAAGGGCTGCCCAGGCCCAATCGGTGTATATCCAGCAGTAGATAGAAGAGAAAATATTGCTATACCCATCCTTTTGTTGTACTCCTCCATCAGAACAGCGGCAGCAATGGTCTAGACTCTGGGAAGGGCCGAACGCTCCTGGCAAGCAAGCACCAGCACTTTCCCAAACCACACCATCACAACGCTGCCACGCCTGCCACACACCGGTCAATGCTACACAGAATGGGAAGAAGCCCCTAGTCTCGTGACTGAAGCTCCACCCGGGCCAGTGAAGCTGGTCCAAGTTATATCCGGTTTACTTGTTTTTTTTTAAAAAAATCTGCAGTGTGTTTCGTGTTTCTGCACGTGGTTGCGACTTAATGATGAGAGGGTTAATCGGAAATTCTGTGTAGGGATCAAGAAAGAAGATGTAAAAAAAAAAGGACTCGTACTGCCATGCGCCAGCAATGGCCCCAAGCCCAAGTACTGTGTGCTACACTCAGGTACTATCAGCAGCCGGTAACCTTGTAAACTGTGGCAATTATAACAGAAAGACCACCCGAGTGACCACGGGCACATGGTATCCTTGGGGGTGTACACAAGTGTCCTGCTCACTCCCACCGTTATCCTGCACACGCCCACCGTTATCTTTTGTTCAAAATGACGACAGCGGCTACCGCTTTGGGGGGGGGGGGGGGGGGGTGGAGAAATGAGTCTATGGAATCGTCGGATGCCTGTGTGTTTTTCATGAACAATTGATATTCCCTATATTTTCTGTACTCTTGCGGCGGAAGGTGTTGTTTTTTTCAATGTATTGGGTCCCACGGAGAAATTGAACAAGGAAAGACGCAGAGAAAGCTCAGGAAACAACTCGGATTTCTACAACGTCTCTACCCAAGGCCTCTCCGATCCGCGAGTTGCACAAGAGATGGTCCAAGATATTGGAATTTGGCCCTTCCTTATCCCTCGTGGGAAAAACTTTGGAGGGGCCTCAATCAGCACCATTTTTCACGCCGATTCTGATTCTCGGCTTTGGTTCAGAATTAGCAGATCGGCCGATAACGGACTTACTGTGTTTGATTATCTGCAACTGCATCAGGAAAAAGTGATTCTATGTAGCCAAGGGACAATTTATGCAGTCACATGTAGCCTGTGTTGCTGGGTGGTAGTCTATGGGGCCGATGGCTTCCGTAAAGTATGCTTCGCCCTGCGGACGGCCGTGGACGGTATTGTGAGTGCATCAAATTCTGCACTGTAGGACCGAAATTAGAAGAAGAAAAAATTTAGTCAAAGAAAAGTTGCGCATAAAAAACGAAGTTGCGCTAACCGAACTGGACAAGAAATGTTGCTCTAAGATCAGACGATCAATGAAAAAAGTTGTGTTCCAGTGCAACTTTTTTAGTCTTCAGACCTTGAAAAATTACACATGGACGTGAAATCTGTGAAAAAAGTTGCGCAAGTGTTCGAACAAAGTTACGCTCGATTAAAAGTGCTCTTGGAACCTCAAAAAAAAGTCATCGGCAGTTTTTATTACACCTCTGCAACTGTCCGTAATATCTGATTCAAGCTGCGCCCGGTATTTTGTGTAGTTCATGGTTAGTATTACTGGCCTTGGCTATTTTTCGTTGAGCACTAAACACTCTGAGTTTTTTCTGTTTCCGCGTCAGTCCGACGTTCATTTTCTGTAAATCGGCCTCTGGAGCTCTAGCAAGTGGAATTTGTGATACACTTATCTGAAGTGATCTTGTCTATACCATGGTTCTAGTGTAGCTAAATATTGTGGGATTTATCAGGGCCTTCTGAACTAAACGGTGGACCGTCGACGACAAGGAGCAGAAATGTCACCCTGTGTGATGCACCGTTACTTCCGTGTCATGTCCATTAACCGTCACACCACCCCCAACTCCCACTCTCGACGTGAATACGGACTGTAAAACACTACTATAACCCTCGTCTCAAAGTCCGACTCGTTTACTGCACAATGAGTCTATACCACCTTCGTCACTTCGTCAGACCGGTTAATTTTGAGAAACTTCGTCACCTCAGATAAATTTGGCCATTTGACTGATTGTTTGTCACTTCTGTGAATATTTGTCGCTTCAACTCGGCACCTTCAAGACCCCGGAACGTCGGCCATCATCATGCTTGGTCTCAACCTCACAAAACCTGGTGTGTTTTTTTTATATAGATACCTTACCCCAAAACTAACCACTAACCCTAACCTCTAACCTCTAACCTCCAACCACTAACCACTAACCTCTAACCGCCAACCTCCAACCACTAACCGCTAACTGCTAACCGCTAACCCTAACCACCTAACCGGCCGACGCCAGCACACCACTGATTCCGTGATGTGCCGACAAGGCCTTGTGCTGGGAAAGTGACGAACTTTGGGCAAAAATTGATGAACTCACGAACTTTCACAGAATGCCATCAAAGTGACTATCTTTCCCGCATTTAAGCGAACTGACGAAGTGACGAAGGTGGCGCGGACTCCTGCACAATGGAATACATTCGGAACGTCCTCAATCATTGCACGGGATATGCGAGGTGGATGCACCGTTCACTTGGATTTATTTCTCCGTGTTCACAACCTCCTATGGGAAGATATTATTGATGGGGGGTTTGCAACTAAAGAACAGACTGACTATATTCAAGAGACAGGTAGGTATTTATACAAGTCCCTGAGTTACGAGTCATAAAAGTAGGCAATATGGTGCGCTCGGCCTAGTCACCACCAATACGTGACTAGTCCCAAATTGGCCGAAGGCCAAATTTTTTTTATGTATACCACTGTAGCCATCTGGCAGCAAGGCTTTCAATACAATTTGCATACACATACCATCCAACTTCAAAGAACTTATTCCTTACCCACAACGGGGCCTAAACGGTTGTGCCACGGAAGCCAAAATATTTGCAAAAGGCAGCGGCAAATGCCTGAGCTGCGAGGCACCCCAGGTAAAATTCTTCACCTCCCATGTCGGGACGAGGAACACTGAATACCCATCGAGCCCGCCGTGACAGATTACGATGGGAGTGCCTCACTTGATGGATAAGAGCCTCCGGATACCTTGGATGACTGGCACGGTGAAGAAGTATCTTCGTGAGCACCCTGATTACACCTGTTGTTATTTAAACTGTTCAAATAGCTTGGTTCACTCAACTATTAGGTCTGGGTTACAATCCACTGGGGCTGTAAGCTCCACTGGCTACCTTATATACTACAGAATGTATCTAGTATAAGTATTCTACTACTCTCGGGTTATCTGGCATTGAATCCAGTGTAAATTCTCATCATGGGGTCCATCCATTCCAAGAGGCTCGAGAAACATTTTTAACGAGTTCTATGGGGTTGAATCATGCCCCAATGACCATTGAGAGGCAGGACGGCCACCGGAGGACTTCCGGATATGGAAGGTGCCCTCGATGCACGTGCTGTTGATAATAGGTCCGATAAGAAGATCGGGATGGTTATTTTGAGCTAAATGGTTGAACCAGGGATGGTTTAATCACAGGCAGTATCTAGTAAGAATATATGGTATAAGTCACTAAAACAATGGCTGAACACATGGTTTAGCCATGAAAACGGTCCGACTAATCACAATACTAAATTCAAGTGGCTGGTGCGCATCTGCGATCAATAGGCACAAATGAAGTAAACAGAGAGTATCAGTACTAGAAAATCTCTTTCAATCTTCTTGCTGCGTAGTAACCTGATTGCCATGAGTAATAATAAAAGGGCATGGGCTGCCCATAGAGCTCTACAACTTGAACTGAGTAGTGCCTCGTTTGAAAGCTGTGCATCTAATGCAGGCACCAAATTCAAGAAGGAGGAATTCTCAGTAAAATGATATGACATGGAAAGGATTTGAGTATGACTAAAGATGAAATTGCCACCCAACCAACCACCAACACATGCTACCAAGCCTTCCATGCTAGTTTAATACCGAGATTGAACCGTGAATTTCAAGAGCAGGAAAAGAAAGGCGAGGGAACAGAGGAGTAGTGCGGGTCAATATTGCCTCAAATGATAAATTCCAAGGAAAAAGTGGATAGGGCATTGCCTAGTTTATGTGTCATGTAGATTCTAATGAGATTTGTCAAGTTGCTGAACATGAGAAAAATAATAGAAACTCTCACCATCCGGCCCTCTGTCCAAAATCAGGGCTTCGAGCTCTGCTGCCTCTGTTGAGCAGCCTAGATCACGATATGAGGCAGCCAGATTTTTCATGGCCAGCAAGGTGTCAGGATGATCCTCACCAAGGAGCTGTTTCCTCTTCTCAAAAACCATGGTTTTTAGGTCAGTTGCTTCCTTCACTCGTCCGAGATTGTCATACGAAACAGCAAGATTTGCCATGGCAAGGAGGGTATGCGGATGCTCTTCCCCAAGGAGTTTCTTCCTCTTCTTCAAAACCATGGCTTCAAGGTCAGCTGCCTCTTTTGATCGTCCGAGATCATTGTATGAGCTAGCAAGGTTGCCCATGGCACGGAGGGTATCTGGATGCTCCTGCCCAAGGAGTTTCTTCCTCTTCTCCAGGACCATGGCATTGAGTTCCTGTGATCGTCCGAGCTCACTGTATGAGCTGGCAAGGATTGACATGGCCACTAAAGCATCAAGATGTTCCTCCCCCAACTGTTCTTGGACCTTGGTTACATATAATGTTGTCAAAACTCGAAAAGTCGAGTCGCGACTTGCCAAGTCAACTTGATTTGAAGGTCAACTCGACTCGACTTGACTTCGCTTAGTGAAATCACTTGGAGTGACTTCAACTCAAGTGACTTCAAGTTGACTCGAGTCGGCCAAGTTGAGAGCAGTATTTGATAAATTGGCTGAAACAACCACTGTGTCGAATAGGAATACTATACAAGTGCATATATCTTGAACTCAATGAAAGTTGATATAAAATAAATAAAATAACATTTATTTCGTGGCAATCCCGAGTCCCCATTGTGGTTATCCGGGTCAGATGTATTTACAACTTTTCATATAGCATAATATAATTTTCCGATGTTTAATCGTGCTCAGAGACTGGATAGAAACACAAAATGAAGCCACGGTGACACGCCTGTCGCATATGTCATGCCATATCACACTCGTGAGATCACTTCAATTTTTTTTAAAAATCACTTCCAATCATTGTTATTCATGAAAAGGAACATCCAGCAAAAATCACCGACTCAAGTCAATCAAGTTGGCTTGAGTCGACTTCCTTCGACTCGAAAGTCACATGAAGTCACACTCGTGACTCGACTTCGACTTGGTTCAAGTCAACTTTGAAAGTCAAATTGGGAAGGCTGAGTCGCAAGTCTTGACAACGTTAGTTACATACTGTGCTTTGGCCTCCACTGGATGTCCTCCTACCTGGTATAAACAGCCAAATGTTAACTGAAACTTCAGGGCACTTTTCTTGGCCATTGGATTGGACAGGAGAGAATCAACATGAGGCAGAAGTTGAATCCGAAATTGATAATCCTCCAGTTGATCTCCCCAGGGAACAGACATTCCAATAATTGCAACTATGCACATCCAATCATGGTGGCCATCTGTCAGGCTGCTTTGTGTCCAATCTTGGACCAGAGGATGTATAAAATATGTTTCCTCTTGCAGATCTAGTTCAATCAAGGAGTAACCTCGGAGTTCGGTGGTGACCTCTGTGAAAGAGAACTGATCCCAAATTCCAGATGGTGTCATGAATTTGGCCAGGAACTCCTGAGCATCATTCACATCCTCAGCAGTCAGTAGTTCCCCCATGGCTGTCCGGTCACAGATGGCCGCATTTGAAAACATTGATTCTGTGATGCTCTCGTGGTGCAGGAATGAACAAAGCTGCAACAGTCGAGCTGCAGGTTTGGTCAAATGGTTGAAGCTAATTTGCCAAGTGGTGTATACTGTCCATGCATAGTCGCCATGTGTTTGAACTGTTCGTTCCTTGAGGAGGCGAGTCTTGTTTGTCTTGTACATGTCCAGATAATGTGTGAGACATTGGTGTTTGTAGATGAAGGCTCCGGCCTGAACCACTGCCAGAGGGAAATTATGCAGTATCTTAAACATGCATTTTCAACAAGAACTTCAAACTATTGGAGGGGACTCACCTGAACAATATTTCTGGCTACCTGCATATTTTCGGGAGTGGTTTCATATCTACTGGCCCGTAGTAACAGTTCTATAGCATAGACCTCCTCCATATCTGAGAGCCTGTGCTGTGAATCTGGCCCGTTTGTCACGATTTAGACGCTATCTAATCGCGACAACACCTTATCTAAGCGCCTAATCAAGCGCTCATCTATTTAAACACCAAGGCTATGCTTGAGTCATCAGTGATCGGACAGCCAGGGATCGGGTTCCCACAGGAACATGCCGATGAAGCACGACGGATTAGTGATCGGACAGCTGACAGGTGTCATGCTGCGGACATGTGGAGTATGCATGGGCATTACTCAGAACACATGGCTTCAGGACGTTTCTTACTCAGAACACATGGTTCTAGCATGTTTATTACTCAGAACACATGGTTATGGTGCCTATGACACATGGATGCTCTATTGTATATATTATTAGCACTAGTTACATAGCCACAGTTGAACAGTACAAGTAGTGTAGCTAGTCGCTTGTATTCCTTAGTCTTTTATTCCATCATTCTTCGAGCCTCACTCTTACCGAGCACCTCCAATCCGCATTGTGCGTCCATTGGGTGTTCTTGAGCCTTGAGCGTGACACCGTTGGCATGTACACAAAGCTCGGGATTCCATGATGTTCCCATGAGTGCAGTGGGGTATGAATTGCTGAGGCTCCATTCGGCAAGCGTCACTTCAGCGGCATTTAGCGGTACTTCAAAAGGATCATTACTTCGGCCTCTTGCCATAACATTTGCCAGGATATCACAGGAAAATCAAGGATTTTCCCGCCCATCAGACCTCCAAAATACCATGGAGATGGGCATCCCATTAGTCGTCCAGCGGTCTGGACTGCTCTGGAAGCATCACGCGCTGACTGTGGAGGTCCTCTCAGACTGCCGGCACGAGAGCCTCCGAAAGCAAAGTAACGATCGTCTGAGAAGTGCCGCTAAGGGCTCATGTCCTATGTCGGTGGATGGCGGGTAGAATTCAAGTTTTTCAAGTTGCAAAAAAAGAGAGAGAAAATGGAAAAGAGAGAGAGATTTCGAGATCTACAGACTACTTGCCTTTGAATTTGGCGCCCAAAATGTCAATGTAGTGCGTGATACGGTATATTCGGCATCTTGATTAATCTTGATTCCCAAGACCTGTTATGGGAAATCATTGATTTCATGTCCTAAGTCTTTTTGGAGATACTTCCCCGAAAGCACATAGGACGAGCCAATGAAATTCAAGATTTGTTGCCGGTGGCTCGGCTTACCGCATCATGCACATGCATGATGCCATCAATAAGCCCCTATCTTGTCTTGTTTTCATTGTGATCCCTCTTTTGCTGGCACCAATTAACCTGAGGCCTTATGCATACGGATATAATCATATTTTGTCTAATGAATACTTACATGCCACTGAAAGTCGCCCCAATTTGGCTTTATAACCCAATGTCTTCAAACTTGTCTAGCTCTTATATTGCAGGTATAATCATTGTCAATGTTCTGATATTAATGTATAAGGGTCACCCCCAGATGCCTGAGTGCCTTTCCCGAGGAAAATCCAAGTGATATCAGTCTTCTGAAATTTCCGAAGATGCAGAGGAAATATTGAAACATGCCATCAAAAATGTTATAACTTTGGAGTGACTGATCAGAAGGGCGTGGAAATTGAAAATATCGATCTCCCGCCATATTGAAGGCCGAAAATAACCCCACACATAATTCTTGATCCTCGGTAGACACCCTGAGGAAAATGGGGAAATTTTGACCTTAAAGCTCTATGGGCCGGGGATGCATTGAATTTTAGGCAAGGAAGAGCAGCAAAATGCATTAGAATTTATGAAGAATGCATACTGCGCTGTGTGAATGCCAATAGCAGGCATAGTGACCATTTACTTTGTGAAGGGTGTAAATGGCTACGGCAACCGAGAATCGAACCCACACCGTGTTTGCATTACATCATCCATCCTATGTCCAGAAAAGGGACATAGGATCCACCGACATAGGACATGAGCCCCGCTAAGTGCCGCTAAGTAACGGCAACCGAATGGAGCCTGAAAGTTGATGTCCACGTCATCTGCATTATTGAACAGTAGTAACCACTCTGTTTGCTGACCGATGTGCCATTGACAGGCATCTTCAGTTGTAGTTCCAGCATGTGTTGCAGCAGCAAGACTCTGGAAACTGAGGTGTATGGTGCCCAATGTACTGGTGTCAATGAAGAACACCCGCGAAAAGCTTGAAAGGTTCAGATGACAGGATGAAACAGAAATTAACACTCACCGTTGGCTGCTTTCCTGAATGAATTTTAACGCAGTTTGTGTCTTTCCGGCCCCACCTAATCCATAAAGAACATAGACATGTCGGCTTCCCATGTTTTGTGCAAAGTAGGTGTGCATTTGATCCAGAACCTTTTGCCGGCCATGGAATATTGGTGAGGGCAGGGGACATTCTTTGAGGGGCAGGACAGATTGATTCGAAACCCCACCTGTGCATAATCAGTGTCCATCCACAAAGTATTGTCAAGGATTTGACCAGAAAGTGTCAACACAAGTCACTTTCTCATCCATCTTGGTCACTTTGCGATCAACCTTTGTTAATCCGACGTTGGCCTCGATAACCCCGATTGCCTAAGGTCTTCAATGAGCGCACACTATTGTGAATCTGCAAGCAGTAATCAAGACAAACCAAAAAAGTTTCCTCGCAGCTCCCTGATGCGTTCCTTGTATCCTAAAATTTCGCTTCCCATGGTGTCAGCCTTGAGGATCTCCCTGAGGTGCCCTTTGAAGCCTGAGCGCTTCTTGTTCATTTTCTCAACTCGCTGTTGGATCTCCTTGAGGAACCTGGAGAGAACTCAGGACACCAAGAGGGCTGCAGGTATAATGACTCACCTCAGAAACTCATTGCACAAGTCCTTGAATCTTGCTGCCATTGCATCACCGTGGAAGGTAATCGCGCTGTTCACATGCTGTATGATCTCCAACGCGCTCCCACAGACCTCCTTTAAATTATCCCTGTTCTCCATGACCTTCTGTGTACACTGAATTAGGTTTTAACAAACAGTCTAGATGGGCACAAACCTGGACCGTCTCTAGAAGAGTAACCACCATTCCGAATGCAGCCTTGACGTACGGAAATGGGATGGCCTCGGCTCCGTCTTTACTGTACTATTTCGACCAAAGGTTCACTTTTTTTAGAAAAAAATCGACCGAGAAGACCGAGAAATTTTGTTTCGATTTAACGCGATTTTTGGACACATCAAAAAAATCTGGGTGTCACCCGTCACTGAACCTTTGGTCGAAATAGTACAGTAATGAGATTGGCGGCGACAATCAGATTGGGGAGCCAATTTGACTGGGACTCGGATGGTGGGTGCCCTGGCGGGGCCGACATTCCAGAGACTCCGGCCACCGCTGGCGGGTCTGGAGCGAGAGCGGTGATGGTGGTAGGAGGCATGAGGCAGTTAGGCGCCCGAAGCTGTGTAACAGCTGTTACTCATCGCAAGGCTGTCCCAGGGCTGTCCGGACCACTATCAATATCAGAATCCCCGGGGGATAAAAAAAAACACTCTGCAGCCGGCTGGTTCTCTTTCGAAAATGATTTTGAGTGGCGATTGTATGTCAATTCAAATCAAATGGAAAGTAGGACCAAGACAGAACTGTCCTCTATTCACTCCTCACGGATTCGTCGGATTTCGAGTCCCATTTGCAATTCTATATTCCTTCATTTATTTTCCTACCCGCCGAGTGTCTTTTTCTTTTGGACTATTTTCAACTCCATCCGGACTTGTATTATTTCACCCGTTTTGGTCTCGGGCAATCGCACCCCTGCAAAAAGCGGGCACGTGGCGCCACGGACAAACTTTGCGCAACAACTTCAACCAAACACTCGGCCACTCTTTCCTCGTCTTCGACCACCATGCCCATGATGCCTACCTCTCGTTACCTCTCCCTATGCCCAAACTCTCGCTTTCAACTCGCTCCACTGCGCCGGCGCCTGGAAACGCCATCAGAACGGGTGGCAACGCCCTCTTCCGAGTCCATACGTCAATATTGAAGCTTGCCACCTCGTGCTCTTCATGCTCACGCATCTGCTCGCACCAGGAAGACCAGATTGCCTTGGAAGAAGGAGTCCACCTCCCTCCTGTGCTTGTCTCCGTGAGTCGCGGCCCACCATGCGCCGTGTTCGGAATGATGCTGATGCCACCTGGGTTTTCATCTACCACCTGCGACCTCTCGTTTCTGCCCGTAATCATACTCATTGTACCCAAGTATTCAGCTTAGCTTCTCGTACCGCACTTGATTATGTCTCTGAATGTTAGCTTCTGTGCCACTGCCTGTTCCTCATTAGTCATTATTGTTACATGCTCGAGAAAATAATAATAAATGGCATTGATCTATTTCCACTGGCATATGAACCCGAATATGAAGACACCACATAGTGGTACAGGGTGCAAATAACGACTTGAAGTCGTTGACAGTCGAAGTTGAACTTGGTGCAACGACGAAAGGTGCACGTGCTGGGAAAGTACACGTGCGCGCTTTTTAGGGTTTTGGTTAGGAGGTTAGGTTCGGTTAGGGTTAGGTTTGGATAGGGTTAGTCCCAGGTATATTGTGAAAGTTGTTGAAGAGGGACTTGTATGAATTTCTGCTGAATCACGACAATGTTGATGGGATCAGCGACCCTTCCGAAAACGGTGATCCCAATGTGTCGCATAAGCCGCTATCTGCCTCAGATTACAGCTATCTGCCTCAGATCATAAAGCGCCATCTTGTATATCCTCGGTGCGTTTGCAGATAATCCCGTTTTGTCCATCTCCCTGCCACTCACATAAGGTACCCATCTGGTTTTAGTCCACAGGTTTTTCGACGTCCAAGCTCAGCGGGTTCCGATCAGCATTCGTACATTAAACGCTTCGAAATTATCCTCACTGGATTCAAACCGAACTTGTAATTTGCACGTGCCTTCATTATATTCTCCGCATTTCTTTTGCGTCCGAAATCTTGCAATGTAGGCAAGGCAAGTCTTGATATTCTCTCCCGTATCCCAACTGTTTCGTTTCTGCGGCGGCCGCGTTGGGTGTGTATCTTCTGCGGTGTTGCTTGCGACTGGTCGACGCCGTGGAACGCGTCTGACGCAATTGAGACAAGTTGGAAGTGGAATTGGTACCCGACGTTGTGGGTAGGCAGTAGAAAGACGCGTCAGAATGAGGTTATATGTGAGAAACTCCATGGTAGAAGAACGTGGTGAAGAGAGAAGACGAAACCTTCGGAGATCGAGATTTCCAACTCCATTTCCTTCCCTTTCTCCAAGATGACGCGGCACGCAGTACATACTTTTCTTGAGCCATCCATCGCTCCTGAAATCTAGGCCTGCCACTGAGACTAGTCATAGCGATATCCACCCCACGTTACTACGAAGAGTGGGTCCAATAGCACTTTCGACTCACCAGATTTCATTGATCAGACTAATGGCCTACATATGCCAGGGCGGGGTATGTACGGTACGGAGCCGTGGTGTGTGCGCGCGTGGGTGCAGCCACGGGGACAGCTCGCCTGCGACTCCGGCGCGCATCGTGCGTCGAACCAGCCGCATTGGCGAGGGCCGAGTTCGCGCGCAGAAATGGGGACGGCGGCGGCATCGCTCCCGCTCGCTCGACCCACGCGCGCTGTGCCTCCGAATTGACCCTCGCGCGCCGCGGGCGCGGGCGGGCAAAAATTTCCCGCTCGCGGCAGGCGCAAGCGAATTGCGCGCACGGGGGAGCGCAGAATCGGGGACAGCGGTATCGCGCCTACTCAACTCGCGCGTTGTCCCTCCAACTCGACGCTCAGGAGCGGTGTTCGCAGGCGCGTGGCGCGTCGAATCCAGTTAGCAGGGTCGGCCACAGTTTGCGCCGATTCGGGTACGCGCGGGATTCGATGTTGGCGAGTACAGCAAGTGGCGCTGTTGGCGTACGGGACGATGACGTGCTAGATCGAAGAGGGCGGCGTGAGGAGACACGAATAGATAGCCGCACACGAAGTGCCGTGCGCGGATTCGCGGCAGCGGTGAGTGTGCGGCTGAAGGCGTGCCCGCTGACGTGGCGCGCGAGCCACCGGGAAGCGCCCGCACTAGCAGCGGCACAGGCTTGCGCACGGGACGCGGAAGGGCGCGCGAGACACGAGTGGCCGCACACGCAGCGCCACGAGCGGATCCGCGGCGGCGGTGCGTGCGCGGCTGAGCTCGTGCTCGCGCAGGATGTGGCGCGCGCAGTGGCCGGTGTACGGGACGCGGAAGGGCGTGCGAGACACGAGCAGCCGCCCACGCACGGATCCGCAGCAACGCCGCGAGCGGATTCGCGGCAGTGGCGGGTGTGCGGCTGAGGGGGTGCCCGCGCTGACGTGGCGGTGGGTGTACAGGACGCCGAAAAGGGCGTCGGCACCGGCGCCACGCACGAGCAGCCGCACACGCAGCACTGCGCGCGGATCCGCGGCGGAGGTTGTGCGGCTGAGGTGCGCTCTGCTCCGCGCAGACCGTGGCGCGCGCGGTGGCGGGCGTCGTACTAGCAGCGGCGCGCGGTGCATCGTGGACTTGAGGCAGAAGCAAGTAAGCGAGGAATGAGGAGCAAAATTGGAGGCGCACCGGTGGAAGGGTGTCGCGTCCGTGAGTGCCTTCATGCGCCCGAAGCCGGAGGGGGCGGCGTCGTTCCCGCGCGCCCAGGCTTGGCGGACGACGTCCTCGCCCCACAATCGATCCAGCGCCTAAGCAGCCGCGTTAGCGAGTACGAAATCAGGAAGGGGAGTAGTGAAAAATAAAAGAAAGAAGACAGATGCACCCCAATCTATCCGCCTTCGCCTCCAGTAGATACTTGAGCCCGCGGACGACGTTCTCCCACACAAGCTGGCGGTAGGACTCGGTCTCGGCGGGAGTGAAGGTTCAAATTTTTAATGAGGCGCGTTTGCTTAAGGATCGTGGATTTGCCGCTGTCACCCGAGCCGAGGAGGAGGGCTTTTACCTGCGAGTGCATTGAATGATGGAATATGGATGAGGAGGAATGGGAAGGAAAGACGCACCTGGCTCGCCATCTGCGCCTTCGCCTGCTCTCTCTGCGTTCCGGTGCAGCGCCTTGTCGTGCTCCATCACCGCGACGGCGGGGCCCTATGGTGAAGAGAAGGATGCCGCCCATCTTCACTTGCTGTCTTCACTTGTCTTCACTGGCACTTGTCTGCTCGAATAGATTTGGATTGGATTGGAGGTGTCGCAAACGAATGAATGAGTGGCGTTGGTACGTCCTGAATAAAGGTTTTCAGTTCTCAGCACACTTCGAACAACAATAAGAGGAGCGCACCTAGCCTGGCCATCAGGAAAGCACATGTACAACGAAAAGTTCGAGCAAGGAAAGCAAAGGTCCCTTCAGTTTCCCTTCACGTTCTGGGGCGCAACGGTGGAGCTCGCCGATGACAGGGCTGGTGGCTGGCGCTGCGGTGGGAGGAGAGGGGAGGAGAGCGGAAGCCGACGTGCTGAGTCAGCGGAAGATGCCGGAGACAAGGCCGAACGCGACAAGACAAGACGTCGATCATTGAGGCCCCCGGTCACTCGCCCATAACTCCCTCCGTTTTTTTGAAAATTTTTGTTGATTTACTCTATGAAATTTGGCCTTTTGGAGCCTGTTATGTTGGCCGGGTAATTCAAGTTTTTCCTCCCGCTTAAAATTTTCGCTTTTTGGCCCCGCCCACTGCCTCTGGTAGCCTTTCCCGCGCCCCAAAAAGCGGTGCTCCCGTGGTCGCGTTGTTAGATAATTGGCCCATGTTTCCTAACACCACCATCAAGGCTGAAATTGGACTCACATCGGCTCCACACTGCGTTTTGACCCGAATTAACGGCCGGCCGCCAAGTGGCCGATGTTAGGTTTAACAGCCATTGCAGCCACTTTGCCGGCCACTTTGTCGGCCGGCCGCAGGTTGGCAAATTTGGCGTTTTTTGGCCACCGACGGCCACATTGGCGGCCATTTAAACGGCCAAACGCTCGGCCATTTTCAACCGCATGTAAATCAATGCACAACAATTATATTCATTTATCCTTCAATTCTGTAGCTGCGAACTCCATTGTTTGAACATCGTACATATACAGAGGAATACAAACATATCAAAGGGCTTGTGGGTCTGAGATGTACCCATGGCCATACGACCCCGCAAGCAGCCACTCCCGCTACTGCGACGTCTGCAGTGGACGTGCACGGCGTGGACGGTGTGGACTCGGCTGCCATGAGTCACTACCAGCCGTGCACGCAGAGCTGGCCACGGATTCGCAGCAGTGTTACGTGTGCGGCTCGGATCGAACTCGTGGTGGGTCTGGTCATACTTGCGGCGGCTCTGCATCTGCGCTCGCTGAGGTCGGTCAGTCGTGTGCTGCAGGCGAGGTGGTATGCGGAGAGGAGGCCGCCCAGGATGCGGATCGTCGTCTACAACATGGATGGATGCCCGAATAAATGATAGTGAGGGGAAACACACCTCGAACGTGTGTGATGCCCTGCCTTATTCTGTGCGTCCTGCGCCGCTAGCCTCGGGAACAACGAGCCCTGCGGAATAAGGTCGGAGAAGGGCGATGGGCGGGAAGGGTGGGATCACACCTATATGCGCGTCAAAACCAGTCAGGTTTCATGCAAGCAGACAATTAAAATAGAAGCTGCGTACCTGTAGACGAGAAATAGCGTGGCCGGGGGCACTACAGCCGCACAGGACGCTGTATCACCGACGAGGACGAGGCCTATGGACTTGTCGAGGATATCACACCCGTGCCTGACATTCACACGTCGACAGATTGTCAGTAGCAGGGGCGGGACGAGGCAGAGTAACCCACCCGTTTGAGGCGCCAGCGCCCGGCCCTCTTGTTGCATTGATGTGTATCCTGAGGGATTATGACGAGTTGACAACTACCGGAAAAAAATGATTAGGGCAAGTCTAAGTCGATGGGCACACAACGTACAAGATATTGTGCTAATATTGACGTGATTCCGCACTTTCCTTGGGATGAAACATGTCCAATGTGACTTCCTGTTGCTCCGGGAGGTCGTGTTAGTGCCTGCAATAGCCATATTCAACGAATTGCTTGCTCACCAATAAGGACGCACAACTCGATGGCGAACAACACAAAAGATCTGATACGCAGGGAGGTCAGCAGCGATACATGTGGGATGAATTATAGATACTTACTTCGGTCATCAGGCAGGAGATGAGCGAGCAATAGCGCAGGATGGTGGTGGATTGGGAGAAGAGGTGTGACATATCACAGTCACAATCGCGTTTGAATAACCGGACAGCTTCATTCTTCCCTCTTCATTCTCACCTCATTCCACGCGATTCAAGATGGATCCATCGAGCCTGACGCGTCGTAGGAGATTTGGAGGCCATGAACAAGGAGATTCACGATCACAAAAACGCAAGGAACGCGAAAACACTGGAGCACCTAACACCGACTCAGAGCTGGAGTCGTCAATTGCTGCAGTTGAAATGAGAAAGCGCACGAGAAGAGAGGACCGCGAGGAAGATGATTTTTCGAACATGAACGGTAAAATACACTGGCAGTAAATGCTGCAGGATGAATCCACTAATCCTGTGTGCGTAGATTCTAGTTCCCATTCTTTTGACCCGTCGCGACCGGGATAAACGAAACACGTTTAGCATGAACATTGAAAGCACGGTACATGTGGCCATATGTACGGTACATTCAGTGGAATACGCTGCACATTCTCGCAAGCCCGGTTTATTCCCTCTGAATGTACCGTGTTTCGGAATGAGCACGGTACATCCCGCCGGCCTGGAAACCTTACTCACCCTTGGCTCTTGCAGCTCCTTGAGAGTTGGGCCAATTTTATAACGAGTAAGAATTGTAAAAAGGAGTCCAAAACACTATTGCACCAAGATTTGTGTGAAGAAAAATATCTAGAAACAACTAGGAAAACCCGTGTAACCTAAGCGCACAAATGCATGTCACCGTCACTGGAAGTGGAGAGTTGAGATTTGATTCACGTAAGTAGGGGGCTGAATCTAGTGTTGCCGCGACTCAGACTCCGAGGCCCCTGGGTTGACTTAGCGGCGCCGACTTGAGCCGAGTTGAGCTGAGTCGATACCATTGACTTGGGGTCACTTGAGTGACTCAAGTCAGGTTAAAAATTGATTTTGTTCCTTGGGGCCTGAGGAACTCATTGGGGACATTTGTGCGAAATTTGTGATATCATCACGGACTGTGACAATGGTGACATGTGTGACAGACAGAAAAATATTTTTGCGCATTCACGTTTTTACGAGCTCCCAAGGTGCTGGGAGTAATTTGAAAAATGTGCCGACTTGGTCGACTTGAGTGACTCAAGTCGACTTAGTTGAGTCAACTTCGGTCACAAGTCGTTTTACCGAGTCGCGACTCGACTTTTTGAGTCGCGGCAACACTAGCTGAATTGCACCTTCCGCGGCCTTTTTGACGGCCAGCCGCTTACTTGGAGCTCTCACACGTGTAGATGTGATGATATTGGCCTCGTCAACTTCTTTTCGAGTGCACCGTGATTTTGGGGTGCTCGTCCTTGTCCCCGCTGAGTTATCGATGAAGGGAGACGGTGTGGGTGGTGAATCGCACGGGGGGGCCGGAAGTAAAGGCAATTGGCCGAGGAATGACCCTGCCGACGTGGACGGGAAAAGATCGGGAGAGGCGACGAAGTCACTGATATTGAATGAGGGGTCAAATGACTTCATAAAAAAATCCTCCAAGGGATCTTGGGCAGATGCAACAGAAGGCATCAGCGCATCGGAGTCGGAAGATAGGCCGAAGAAAATGTTGGGGTCAAAGAAATTGTCACCGACAAGATCCGGCACAGGGGAACTGAACGAGACGTCTGGGATATCGAGGGGTGAAGGGCCCATTAGCGCGGTGAAATTGAAGGTAGGGTCAGACCAAAACTCGGACATAGGTTGAGCCAAGTCAAATTCCGGTATGGCCGGCTCCGCAGGGGGCGGAGTAGAGGTGCGAGCTGTGGACGCCACCGGTACGTTGTCCGCGAGTGTCGAGATTCTCTGTGGTGGGATATCTGGAAGAAATATCAGAACCCGAGCCGCAAATTTGACGTAATGAGATTTACCAGAACTACCCCGCGCCGTAGTAACACGTCCGCTCGAGCTCGCAGAGAGAAGAGGGCCAGCTTTGTCCGATTTACCTCGCTTCCCCGACGTCCCCTTCGCGGCCTTGAGCTGCTCTCTAAGGCTCTTCGTCAACACAGTGGACTCGCGGCGTTTTTTCGCCTCCACATCAATTTGGAGTTGGAGTTGGTGAGTAGCATCCGCTGCCTCGCGCAACTCACGTTTCCTGCGCGAATTTGAAGAGTGACACTGCACGCTACGCCCCATGCGATCAACGTAGTAGTTGTTGGGGTTGATCAGAGCACCGGTTCGCAAGGATGTTTGGATCTCTTGAGAGACTCTCTCGTCGACTTCACGCGCCCTGTAGATTGGTGAGAACCAGAGCATTCCGTCAAATAAGATTTCATCACCGTTCCAGCGCCTCAACTGGTGACAGCTTGATACCTGTCTGCAAGTTGGTCCAATGATGCTGTGCCTCGTTGGTATTCGTCATGGAGGGAGTGCAGTCCCAGACGTCGGCAGGAATGAACGACTGCGACTTCACAATGCAAGGGATAATCCACTCGTGCATTTCCTTGTGCCTCCACCAATCTAGAAGTCGTAATTCAGTTGAGCAAGAGTTCGAGTATAAGTGGACGACCAACCCGAAATCTTCTTCTTAACACCCAGACCGTAAACAAATGCCGAGAACGAGTCCAAAGCTTCCTTCGAGTCAATGTACACAAAATCACGGAGACGGTCGAAATTGCCGGCAGATACGAGGGACTTGAAGTCATTGACCGGCCTGGGTAATAAAGTCAGTTCGTGGAACTGATCGCGCACAAAGGGAAGGGAAAATTTACTCTTTCCCATGCCTCCAGCAAATTTTGATGAAGTACGGTGCTATCTTGTCGGGCGGGGTGTCTTTTGGAATACCGCTATACTCGGGGTTGCTGTGCTTCAATACGGAGCGACAGAACCCGATAACCTGTGCAGGTTCCATGTCGAAATTCACTGCAAGTAGGTTACCGCCCGGAACGAATTTTTGAATTCCGAGGGGTTTCCCCGTAATCATAATCTTGACGCGCTGAAGTTCATCGAAGAGCATTTCGAAGAAATCTGCGCTCGCGCGGTTTATATATGCACGAACGAGAGAGGCAGCTATGCCGGTCATGAGTCTACGAATGGCCCGAGCAATGTAAACGACGCACCACGTTGGACGAACTTAGCAAATATGCTGAGCTCCCACTCGTTCATTTCACCCTCCACCCGCTTGAAGGTCGCATCACCATCGAACGAGGTGACACCGGGGTTATCGAGAAGCCTCAGGAGGTAAGGAACAGCAGTAATAATAATTATACCACCGTCCTCGGGTCTCGTTATATACTTGTGGATGTAGTGTTCGTCAAGAGGCTTCTTGAGGTCTGCAAGAAGAAGGGGCAATATAGCTAGAAATGTGTGAGCAGCAGGAAATCAATTAAACAAAGAGTGACGACTTGCCACCGACATCTAGACCAGCTGGATATTTTGCTCGCTTGGCTGCATGGAGGATGTCCCGCTTGACGCGGGTATTCTGCAGAGCAGGGGCGTACTCAGCCGGCGTCTTCCTGCCGAGGATCGTTTTGGTGGATTGAGCTATGGGTATTCTCAAAGTTGTGAAAAGCTCACGTGCAGAAATAATTTCTTACCATTGTCAATTTTGGATACAGTCGCCCCGAGTACCCTGTTTTCCTCAATGCACTCCCGCCATGTGTCCTTGAGCTCGAACGTTACCTTGGTGAGAGGCGGCACCGGATGGTTGTGGCCGGTTTCGTTGTGAACAATGAGCACTTTGCGAATTGGGGAGTCAATGGGAACATAAATCGAGCGCGTGGCGGGACAGGGAGAGTTTAGAATCCGGCTCTGCACCTGCACCCCATTAACGATGTGAGCGTGCGCTATTGAAGGGTCAGAACAGCCTGATATGATAAATAAAGATGCAAATCATACGGCAGCGTCTACGTTTGAGGCCGATGTGTGGATGAACAATAAGACTGCATGGTGGAGTATCCTTGTCGGGGTCGTCGGTGAGTGGCTGGCCTGCCATGACTTTGGCGAGGAGGTTCTCGTTAACGTGATCGGGGATGGTGAGAGTCCGGTGGTTCTCCTTGAACTTTGGCATCCATCCACTGCACGCAATGAAGTATTGGTGGTCATTTGATGTTCCCTAGGAACCAGCAGTTAGTAAATAAAGGAAAGCCGGACAGTGAAGGCAACTACGTGTGGTTTAGCTCTCATTACCGGGCCGCCTTGGCATTTATTTCCCCTTGAATCAGCGGCGGCGCATTTCGAATCACGTATTCATAAATCTACGGAAAGAATCGTCTCTGAGTCGCCGCTCACGTCGAAAATAAATTACTCACGTTGCAACATTCTCTTCGGGAGTATTACCTTCACGTTGGTGAGTCTCGACTTGTGCGGCTAGGACCATGCTTAAAGCGGCAGGATCCAATTCGAAGCGAACGGCAGTTCGAAGGGCAGGGTCTATGCGCTCGCAGGCATGACACCCCTTACAACACGAGCGAGCTCTCCGGCACTTGACGGGAGTCTCCCCCGGTCCAAATGTGACCATAGCGGTGGCTTTTGCACCGCCGCTACCGGTGTCCCACGAATCGTTGTCCTGGCAAAGAATCAAAAAAAAAATAATTAAAGGAGGATCAATGTACCGCGTTCCGAATGATGGTGTCGAGCGTATAGAGCTCTTTTGTGTTGGGGTCTCGGAGCATATATTTCGGATGGCTCAGGTCGACGACAAATCCAGTGCGGGGGATGACAGGATAAACGGAGGCGGGGCTATCACGATACTCCATGCGGTCGAGGGTGATTTTCTGGGTTGGATGGAATTGACCGATCCTTACCCAGGACTTGCCTCCATCGAGCCAGACCGTGTCAGACTCTACCGACTTAGAGAGTTCTGTGTCCTCGTCGTCATTGGCGATATCTAGTGGCCGATGAACCCAAATTTAAAAGGAAAAGAAAATTCCACGTACCTGGCGAGACTCCGTGGTCGGAGGATATGTCGTTCTCATCGAGATCTGGCAGGTACCGTGAGCAAATTGTGCAAATAATTCACAAATAGTCCTGACGTACCTGGTAGATTTCCCGGCACCACCCCAGAGGGTTCTCTGGAATCAAGGCCGGTGAGCTCAGAATCGTCGTAATCTGGGGCAGATGATCAGAAAGATATGATACAATCGAAAGTCTGCAAGCACCAGAGGGAATAGGGGTAGCGCTCGAAGACCGGGAAGTAGGTTGAAGGACTTCAACAACCTCGTCGAAATCGGAATCTGGGTCAGCTGTGTCGGGCTCGGAATCTGAGAGGAGCTCAAGGATCTCCCGGCCGCCCTCAGTCGAGGTCCGCATCTTGATGTCCCCAGCCTGTGGTCGGATCAACCGCGGCTCTGCTTTGACCGAGATAGTCGCGGCTTCAATTTTGACGCGAATGGGATCGGACGTGGGGGGCGGCGATGCGTCTACGCTTGGATATTGACGCGTCTGATGGAGATACTCCTTCAGAGTGGGAATTTCGACCCACTCAGTGTCGAGGAACTTCTCCGCGTTCTGTGTGATGTATGTGAGAGAGTACACCTGGTTCGACACGTCAGAATCTATCTTTACACGACAGGTAGACACACACGTAGTTCCGGAAGTCCATCAGCTGCCGAGATGATAGGCCGTCAAGGAAGGCCTGGTCGGCAGGCGTGTGCCTCGATGATGCTTGCGTGCCGGACAAGATTTTGACGTGCCTTTTGACGCGTTGAGACACTGACTACCTGAACAGATGTGAAATGTAGTAAAATGTCTATCAATGCCTGAGCACTAACAAACACTAAACCAACACTAAACACTAATCCAAACAATCAAGTGGTGCGAGTACGGGTTCCAACCAAGTATTAGGTTGATATTTGAACTAGATCTGGTAATAGCTATTTACGCGTAAATACTGAGAACACTCCAATAGCCGATCCAGAGACTCTAATGAGAAGCAGAGAGAGGTTTTATATCGATGGGGTGGTGTGGGGTAGTGCTTGGTCGTGAATAGACTCAAGACTTGTGCTCCTTCAATGTTCTCGGCTATAAATCTGTGTTCTGTGTACCAATCCGTGTGCTTTTCCTAAATCCTTATGAAACCCAATATGACCCGATACGACCCGATATGAAACCGATACGACCTGATACGATTCTGTTTCCTTAAGATTCTTTATGCACACATAGATTCAACAACCAACAAATATATTTGACCAAGAATAACAGAAAGAACTAACAAGTTCCCAATGGTACTCCGAATGAATACAAGGCTTCCCAAGCGACAATACCAGCAGAGCTGAATACGTCTAGCAAGAAGGGGTGAATTCACTAGCTTTCCACTCGAAACCTGCTGGTATTTATACAGGAATTATACATCACATGATAAAAGAAATAAATACTACAATCAGTCCACTTCGGTATATACGGATAAACGGACCTGGCTATTTAAAGGTACATGCATCAAAGACCCGGTTAAACGGCTAAATAAGTGCTCTATCCCGAGAGCTGTGCGTCTATCTTTCTGTTTTAAGGTGTTGCCATCATATCTTGATGGACTTGTTATCTTTAGACGTGCCAGGTGTAGTGTGTCCGGATAAATTGTAGTAGAGATTGTCCGGGCCAACCAGCTTAGCCTTATAGATAGACTGGCTGTCCTGTATCTCTACCTGATGACACCTTTGTCGCCCAACTATTCCCATGGTGCCCTAATTCAACCGAATGGTTGGACTTTGATTTACATGTAAATACAATCATTGATGATTTACGCGTAAATGCACAGCAGGTATGATAGCGGACCAAACTTCATGACAAGTTGGCGTCCGGATTTGGAAATTGTTACTACTGCCTGAGTTTTCACTGGATCATGATGAAAATGTATGAATAGTACCACAAGAAGGTGCTCTAAAGATCCCCCGGACCAAAAGTTTGAAAACTCAAAAAATATTTTTTCCCACTTGGATTTCGCGCTTTTGATCTCGGCCCGGTGGTAGCCGGTGGCTGTGTACGTCAATCAATTTCCTTTTTTGATGCCTTACCATACTACCAAGTCAAAAATTGTCCAGAAATATCTCATTCAATCATTTCTTTAGTGCAAGAAGTATCACCAGAGTCACCCTCACGGCCACAAAGGTATACAGAATTTTTAATCTCTCGGCCAAATTTCGCGCTTTTTTTTCCCACGGTATAACACCCCCTCAAAATGAAAATTTTGTCTATAAAACAGCTTTCTGAGGCTCTAAATCTTCAATCCTGGATGAAATCACCCAAAATTAGAGGTTGTCATGAAGTTTGGTCTGCTATCATATTGATCCTGATAGTGTTACTGAATGTCCCTGAAGGATTCCTGAACTCTCCAAGGCATCCAGGCTCGTGTGATTAAAGTTACAGTGACTTATTTGTCACAAATGTCGAACTTGTGCTTGCAACTGCACCAACAACTCTGCCGATTTGATTTGACCTGCCATCTGGATCCCTTATGAATTCACAGTCTAGATGGATGGTATGTGTTATGTCCTTGATATATGACACTTTCCAAATGTCCCAATTCGATCGAATGGTTGAACATGGAATTACGTGAAATTCTATTGTAGCCCACCTGGCCGTTGACCCTTGTGGTATCGGTGACCAGGCAAGTCTATACAATGTAATCTCTTGTGAAGTGCCTTTAGCCAACAGTCCGGACCTCGCTATGGCTCTCATTGTGGGCCAAGTAATAAATAAGCATTGTTCTACTTCAGTAAGTAGAACAAGAACATTGAAATTGATAGATTTCAAGTCTGGTCATTTTCTATGCTTATCAGCGTCGGGGTGGCGTTTGAGTGGGGATGGTGGTGGTATGAGGGAAAGCTGAGACGCAGGAGAATATGACACGTGTACACATCCTAGAATGGCTCGCTTAGTGACTTACCAAAGCACGGTACATTCGTAAATGGCAAGTGCCGTGCGTGATCCAAAACACGGCACATTGGCATCAATGTGCCGTGTTTGTTCTCAATGTACTGTCCTTTCAATGTTCATGCTGAACGTGTTTCATACATCCTCTCCGTCGCGACAGCCCGAATCCGAGCATTCCCATTCCTCGGTCGAACCTAATTCCTCCATTTCATATGCCTCTGACGCAATACCCAACATTCCACGGACTCGGTCACCCAGCACAATCTCACTTTCCTCTTTTGACCCGAGCCTTCGTCGTGAAATTACTCTTTCCAAGTCCAAACATTCATCTTCAACGTCCTCGAACTATTTAATACCTCGCGGATATGTGTCCCAATCACCGTCTGAGCTGTCTACCCCGAGATTCCATCCACCGTTTTCCCCAAAACGACCTCTCGAAGAAGAGCCTTGTCTGAAAACTCGGCCTTGCGTAACCAGGTTGATTCCCTCTCTACTCACGTCACGAAATTGGAGCACATGCTGCTAAATACGACAAAAACCCTTGCTGAACTCCCTGACCTTTATGATTCCTTCGACGATATGAGCACCCAAGTTACAGAACTGCAGTCAGCACTTCTTGCCACCACTTCGGGCAAAATCTTATCCGACAAAGACCAGCAAACAGTCATTCACACTAGAGATAATAATATAAATGTAAGCGCCCATTGCAACACAATTCTGTAATAATGAAGTTTATTGTAAATGCAGAGCATGCTACGAGCCGTCCTGATGGCGATAAGCCACCAGGATACCAGCATTCTGCCGGACCCCGTTTTCAAGCCCAACGGTGATCCAGACTTCTGGGTCTCTACGGACATACCTGACGAAATGGCGTTACGACCACAATTCACATTATCCTGGACGAAGAACAAACCGTGGCATTCCCATTTCGTCAAGAAGGTCCGCAAGGATGGGCATGCGCTCTACCCGAGCTGTTCCTCGGAGGTGATTGCCGGTCTCGAGGAGAAGGATATTCTACTCCGGGGTAATCGCACAACGTTCAAGCACTTGAAAGAAAAATATCAAAACCAAGGGAAGTCCGATGGCGAGAAAGTAAGAGAGAAAAAATTCAAGCGACGGGATGGACAGAGAACTAAGGTGTGTTGCTCTTATTCTAGAGACCAGTTCTTTGTTTGATTTTTGATATAGAAATCCAAGGAACGTACTGCAGTTCACCATCTTTATCCGGGACTCGCCGGGCCCGAATACAACTTTGTCTTCCATCCCGCGTGGCAGTCAACTGATTGTAGCACTGATCTAACATCAGATTCAGAGCCTGATGATCTCGAGGACGATGATACGGCGAAGGTCAGAAAACTCAAGAGCTGGCCGCCAAATCATCGCGACCACAAGGTGAGGATTTCCCGCATTAATAAGCTGGTCGTAAATTGACTCCCACCATCCCAAGTATCTTGCCCTTGTCGACGATATTGATCTACGTGCCAAAGTGCATGCAAATACTCAAACTGACAAAAAGAAAACCAAGTCGTCAAAGCATTACATCATGGTGCGCGCCAAGTCTAAACTGCGTCCCGCTATGTCCATTCCTCGGCTGGATGACGGACCGAAGATGTTATCCTGCTTCATTAGCGAAGCATGGCTCAACCAGTTGAAGCCGGACACCTGTTCCGGGCTGGACAAGTTTGTTTACGGAAGTGAGGATGAAGGATATGAAGCGGAGTGGGAGGAGTTCCCCCAGTGGGAGAAATTTGACAAGAAAGGCAAGAAGAAGGCCTGATTTGGTACGACTTTCCTCGCTCTCGTTTTTTCGGTGGTTGACAGTGGTCACTATTACAGATTGTAGTAATTGCTTTGAATCCGCGCTCCAGTCCTGTGACATGCTGCTATCGAAATCGAATATCCACGCCTGTAATTGCTCGAATAATGCCAGGTATTCTCGTGCACCTGAACCATGGTGTCGATGGAGGTGAATATGATGGGGGGTCCCATGAAAAATTGAGTGATTAATTGGCCATAAGGACTACACCCTTCAGTATCTAGGGGCAGCAGAGAATGTCAAACTTGTCCACCATAAATATTGCATGAACACTTTGCTCCGACACAAGAAACGAATCCGTGTGTGTTAAATGCAGCAAGATAACTTCAAATGTGCAGTACATATCAAAAAAGACTCAACAAATCAATCATCATCATCCAGTGACTCTGGCTCCTGCCCGGTCTGCAAAGGGGAAAGGGGTGAGATTAAACTTGATGGAAACCTTGCAATGACGCACATGGTCCAATGAGAAAACAACCCGCACCAAGCCAATCTCCAAACAGATATCGCCCCATCAAAATCGACCGGACAGGTCCTCCATTGCAACAGCTTCTAACTGCTCTGTACGTGTGTCCCACAGAGAAATACCAAGGTCAACTGACCTAAAATGAACCAGTTGTGCGTCATTTAAATATCAAAGGGTGACACATACCAATCATGCCAAGGAACAGCCTTGACTCCGTCCTTCCAGACTTCATTGGCTGGATTTGGGCCCTCGAATCGCTCAACCAAGGCGACCAGTTTTGTCTCACCCGAGGACAGCTGAATTTCAAGAAGATACTGGATCCTACAGGGGACACGACCTTCGATGAAGCCGTAGTAGTATCCTTTGCCCCTGTGGGTGACTGGCCATTCCGTACTTAACCCCCCGAAGCTGCACGTTCCCAAATGCCTTGGTTTTTGAAGACAGAATTACACCGTCTTGAACGCCACCATCACTCACAATGGTCTTCTGGGGCCATATCTTGCGTGCATAGAGGAGCAGAGTTGATGTTTTCAGCACGAAGATCCAGGGAACGTGATTGTTTTGGAAGCGTAACAGCTACAATCATTGTCATTGATTCAGAACGAGAAACCAAAGATGAAACAAACTGCTTGCAGTGGCTGCCTCCGCTGCCATTGCAGCCAAGTGTGCCGAAAGAGTTCCGCGCGCACGTTGGTTTTCTCCAGATCCCTTCATACCTTTCAGAAGAAGTTCAATGACCAGATCATCTTCTGGAGTTCGATCAGCTTGGTTTTGCAACGTGGAAATCTGGGACATTGGTTAGATAGCCTATCAAATGTGGGAGAGGAGGGAAACCTTACAAGGTCTTGACAATAAATACTCTTCCACCAAGATCGCATCATAGTGGCCTCCAGCTCGCCGCCAGAATGACCGTTTGTTTTAAATCGGCCCAGTCGCCCCAGATGGCGCTCGAAGGGGAAAACCCACCATGCATAGGCAGGCCCAAATGCCCAGAGAAAAAGGTCGGTGTGCGTTGTGAAGTGAAAATTCGGGGTGAGGAGACAGTTCATCCGAGCCCAAGAAGAAAAAGCCTCAGATAGGAAGGTGCGTCCCCGGGTTGCATCGCTTGGGGATATGGCTCGAGTGACGATGATGCGGCTGGCGGTGCAGTAGCGAAGGACATTCAGATAATGGTCTTGGTAGTTTCGACTGGCTCCCGTCGCCTCGATAGCTACATAATCAACATCAGTTGTGTCAGCTTGACGTGCTGCATTCTTTTTCCGTCGTCGCTGCATCAACTCGGTGGTATGCTCTTGGGCAGCTTTGACTTTAGAACGCTTTTTGGGCAATGGGGCGTCTCCATCGGGGATGATGTCTCCGACTTGCCACGCTTGAAACAAAGCGACCGGGTAAACCAGCATCGCATTCCGCCATTCATCGGCCTTGACCTTTCCTCCGCCTGTTCCCAACTGTATGGGAGGAACTGATCAACTCCGAGTGCAAGTGAAGGACATAGAACGAACCCTGGAGTGCACTCTTCCGACATCGGCTGGCCACCACATTGATTCCAAGAAATCATCAAATCGCTGGAGGGGTGTTTCCTCCATGTTATGCCCCGAATTGAACATACCACCACCAAGCAGAATATCTTTATGAATACCACTTGCCAGGCCTGTCTACAATGGTCAGGAACAATTATGCGAAAAGAAATGTGACAAACGTAGATATATCATGTGCATTATCTCGCTGGGGCTTGATAATGCTGGACGCCATCCGGGAATTTTGTCTACTGGTGCCGCCCGAACACCTTTCTTGGCAGCGATCTCATCGGCATAGTCTGGATCCGAGGTGGTGGCTGCTACATATTTATATCGTAATTGGCGATGTTCATCACGGTGGCAAAATGCTAGACCAAGTTTGGCGTAGAACTACATGTCCACGAGAGAAACTCACTTTCCGGATCATCACAATCAGCATCAACGAGGGAAGAAAATGGTTTTTTGCACGTTGTGCACATGTTCACCTCGGAGTTTGAAGAAACAAAACCAGAGAATTTCAGACGGGTGGGCCCATCTGCGGCCACCATGAGGAGTGTTGCATTTACTTGTTCCTTTTGGGCATACGCGTATACGCGCATCATCTCGCCTATCTCTCTCAGAAATGAAAGATGAGTTTGAGAAATCAAATTTACCTTCATACATTGCGATTATATTCTCAATGACCGGCTCCAAGCACTCGTTCAATGCCTCCTTGCTCGGCTCGAATGGTCCCGGGAGAAGGAGCACGAGAAAGGTATTCTCGGCTAAGAACCGAATGGCGCGGGGGAGGTTATTTATGATGATGAAAACCGCCCCAGTTGAATGTATACGCCCCTTGACAGCTTGGAACCTAAATTAGACTCAATCTGGGCAAAAACATCAAGAAAATATGAAGAAATACCAGTCAATGTTAATCGTAAGCAACAGACCACACGGCAAAGAAACGAAGCGGGGTGGTGATTTGAAAAGCGGAACATCCTTTAGATTGCGGCGTCGTTCGTCCCATTCGCGTTTCAGAAATGCGGGGATATTTCGCCAGCGCCACCCATCGTGAATATCTCGTAACGGCGAGTCCATATCTTGTCAGCCATCCAGTCTTCTAACGATATTGGTGGTGCTGGGCCATGGTCATTTTCTTTCCTCCAGTGATTACACTCTTCATACTTGGCTGGTCGGCGCATCATGCATTGAATCGCGATATTCGGAGGGAAAAATGGCATGATTTTGGTTGGAGTTCGTTTTTCTCGGCCGGAGGCGAGTCGTTTTCTAGTGTACAACTGGCCACTGCAGTTATCTCGAGTGCAGGTGGAGCTAAAGTCTGGTTCTTTGAGCTCGGATGGATGGTGCCGTTTCCAGCATTCAGGGCAGACAAAGAAGTAAATGATTGTATCATCGACGTTGACTCCGAGGTGTCGTCCCACGGTGGCGAGGGTACGTGCGAATGCGGAAAGATCAACGGGAACTTGGGCCGAGGAAAGTGCAGAGTGAACGCTGGTGAGATGAATCTGGGACTGAACGTGGGTGGCACCATGAAATGTTGCGTTGGCAAACACGTGGATGTATGCATTCCGTAGGGAGCGGTGTTCTGAGAAGGCTGGGGGGAGCTCAAGATTGTCATCTACTAAACAATCTTCCTCATCAGAATCAGTGTCTGCAAAGAGCCGCTCGCGGGATATATAATCCGGAGCATCCTCGAGAACTTGGATTTCCAAGTCGTTCCCATCCTCCATCTCGGAATCTTCATCATAATCTGAAGTCAAAGGCATTTCATCTTCGGGCGAAGCACTCCGAGAGCAAGTCGAATCTGATTTATGATACGAGTGAAGGGAAAGGTTGTCAGAATCGGATCCGGGGTCATCGTCCTCTCGATTCCTGAAAGCGGCTAGGTGGACGGATGGGAAAGCTAAGGGGTCGAATCATCACTCGGATAGCCATAGAATGGGTCACCACCGTTGTCAGATAATGCGGGGCTCCGACGTTCCAATGTCGGCTGAGATGGGACGGGGTTGGTGATGAGTTGGGATGGGAGAGAGGCAGGGTTGGTGAAGGCACCATTTCGTTCTAAGTGGTTGTGTCGCATCGCAGGTTTCTGAGGAATCTGGCCTTTCCACACTGCACATGGGCAGGGTCTTGAGGCCATGGCAGCTTCAGTAGCTTCAGGGAGACGTGGCAAAAGACGCATATTAATTGTACGTAGTGACATCGAAGCGCCGGCGCCTGCGATTGGTGTTGTTTGATTTCGACTAAGTCGGAAATCACAAACGGCTGAGCTCTTGCCAGCCGCTTTCAAAAAAAAAAATTGAAATGGCCGGAAAAATGGCCGAAATCAAAGTTTTCGGCCGCTTGCCGGCGGCCGGAATTTTAGGCTAAAACGCAGTGCCAGTGGACCCTCTGCTTCTTGAGCTCCGCCCGATCTACTCTATGGCAGAGGGAGATGAGGGCTTCAGACCTTGATTTACTCTATATCCCGTCCGGGAAAATCCAAATTTTGGCCTCTGATCTACTCTACCCCGGAGGGAGTTATGGGTGAGTGGCCGGCGGGAGTCTATAGAGTCTATACGAGAAGAGTGGGAGTGGGACTCGCCCACTCCCACTATCAGTAGCCGACTCCCACTGATGACAATGTCAAAGAATGGGACTTGTCTTCATTAGTGGGACTCGGCTAGCCACTAAGCGAATATCTGATGTGTGACCGGCGGATCAGAGACACGTCCGGCGATGCGACGCGATCAATAGCGTGGCCATATCGAGGAATTCCATAACACTGCCATAACTAAACCACCCCACATCGGGCTTTTAACAGATTACTTTCTGGCCCTTGTGAGCTTGTCTGACAAGATAACAAGCACATCAGGAAAAAGTCCCGGGGCCGTAGCTCACCCGTTAATTATATCATGCAGAATTGTTAGGGTAGCAGCTGTAGCTTGGGCGGGAATTATATAATCTTATATACCGGTAGCCTGTGATTACATACCTCGGGTAGGCCACAGCAGTACAGTTTAGTGCAAAAGCAATGTAAGCCTTTTTGGTGCCCGTAAACCGGTTTGATTTCCCCCAAAAAGGGAATCATAAATGTGTGAATAAACATACCGAATTGAGGCTGCCTTGTGCAGAGTGGCTTCTTTTCACAGTTTAGAATCGGACTTCCTGCCTCTTTTGGTCTTGAATGCCCGACTCGTTGGCATTATGACGCAACTGGATTCCAGGCAGCCGTAGGTCGAAATCCGATCTCGTAAGTGCTGGCAGGCCCGCATCGGGGTATCTTATCTCGCCGCTGTCAATTGGGTGGCGGTGGTTACTGGTAGCATCAGATGCGAGAAAAAACCGAGTTCCGCTCAACTAAATATTACAGTAGACCAATCTATCTCGAGTAAATGTCTCTACAAGAATGTATGGATCATGATAAGATCCAGCCGACTTTTTTTCATAAATGATTGCGCTCATTATGGACTCAAATCGGATCTGTTGGGTGGTTTGTCTTGTCCAGTGCACGCGGGGACCTGTGATTTCTTGGTGGCAGTCTCAAAGATAATTTGGAGATCCCTGTTACTCCAATTTGTACATACCATTCATGTTGATGTTGCTGAGTCACTAGCACTGGTTGAACATTTCACATTTTTGAGTGAAAAAATTGATAAAAAATGTCGTTCAATTTATAGCCATTTTTCACCGAAAAAAGAAGTGAAAAATTTAAAACATTTTCACCACTTTTTTGACTTGAAATCAAAGTGAAAAATGTGAAACAAATTTTGTGATGTTGTTAAGATGTTTCTTTTGCATTTTTTGACTGAACTCACGGTGAAAATGATGGTGAAAAAATCAAAAGTTTTTTCACTAATTTTTTCAGCAGAAATCAAAGTGAAAAATGTGAAACAAAGTTGGTCATATTGTTAAGATGTTTGTTTCACATTTTTGACTGAAACTCAAGGTGAAAAATGCGAAATATCACTTGTTGAACATTTCAATTTTTTGAGTGAAAAAATTCATAAAAATGTTATTCAATTTATTGGCATTTTTTCACCGAAAAAAGAAGTGAAAAATTCAAAACATTTTTCACCACTTTTTGAGTTGAAATCAAAGTGAAAAATGTGAAATAAAGTTTGTGATGTTGCAAAGATGTTTCTTTTGCATTTTTTGACTGAACTCAAGGTGAAAATGAAGGTGAAAAAATCAAAAGTTTTTTCACTAGCTTTTTCACCAGAAATCAAAGTGAAAAATGTGAAACAAAGTTGGTCATATTGTTGAGATGTTTGTTTCACATTTTTTGACTGAAACTCTAGGTGAAAAATGCGAAACATCACTGGTTGAACATTTCAAATTTTTGAGTGAAAAAATTGATAAAAATGTCATTCAATTTATTGGCATTTTTTCACTGCAAAAAGAAGTGAAAATTTTAAAACATTTTTCACCACTTTTGTGAGTTGAAATCAAAGTGGAAAATGTGAAACAAACCTCATGTTTTTCTTCAAACTAGTAATACCATTAATTCATACACATTTCAAGGTAAAAACAAAGGTGGAAAAATGAACAGTTTTTTGACCAGTTGTTTCACTAGAAATAGAAGTAAAAAATGCAAAACAAACAGTGGGGGCAAAAGCTAACTCACCCAGAATTCACATGTGTTTCACTCATGTGTTCCGAAGGTGGTTGGCAGCTAAACAAAGCCGATATCACAGTCCATCAATTGTTCTTTGCCAGACAAAATACACACAAAGAATAGACAAAGGACAGACAAAGGAGCTTGGAAATCCTGTGGCCCTTTGTCCTTTGTCCTTTGTCTTTTGTCCGTCCTTTGTCTATTGTCTGCCTTTCACTGGTGAAGCAATTCAAGTTTTTTTGACGGAAAAATTGGTAAAAAATTCAAAATCTGTTTAGTACATTGTATTTTGGGTCCCAGTGGCATTTTAGGTGCATCTCAGGTCCCTGCGTCTATTTCTGGTATGGATTCAGAGACCTGAAATGCACCTAAAATGCCGCTGGGCCCCAAAATCCGTCTGGGATTGGACTCACCGCAGGCCAAGTACTCATTAAAACAGCAATAAAGGGTCATTTTTCGGATTTTAAATCCGTGAGGGAATGGTGGGTGGCATGGGCCCAAGCACACCAGAAATAGACGCAGGGACCTGAGATGCACCTAAAATGCCACTGGGACCCAAAATACAATGTACTAAACAGATTTTGAATTTTTTACCAATTTTTCCGTCAAAAAAACTTGAATTGCTTCACCAGTGAAAGGCAGACAATAGACAAAGGACGGACAAAAAAGGACAAAGGACAAAGGACAAAGGGCCACAGGATTTCCAAGCTCCTTTGTCTGTCCTTTGTCTATTCTTTGTGTGTATTTTGTCTGGCAAAGAACAATTGATGGACTGTGATATCGGCTTTGTTTAGCTGCCAACCACCTTCGGAACACATGAGTGAAACACATGTGAATTCTGGGTGAGTTAGCTTTTGCCCCCACTGTTTGTTTTGCATTTTTTACTTCTATTTCTAGTGAAACAACTGGTCAAAAAACTGTTCATTTTTCCACCTTTGTTTTTACCTTGAAATGTGTATGAATTAATGGTATTACTAGTTTGAAGAAAAACATGAGGTTTGTTTCACATTTTCCACTTTGATTTCAACTCACAAAAGTGGTGAAAAATGTTTTAAAATTTTCACTTCTTTTTGCAGTGAAAAAATGCCAATAAATTGAATGACATTTTTATCAATTTTTTCACTCAAAAATTTGAAATGTTCAACCAGTGATGTTTCGCATTTTTCACCTTGAGTTTCAGTCAAAAATGTGAAACAAACATCTTAACAATATGACCAACTTTGTTTCACATTTTTCACTTTGATTCCTGCTGAAAAAATTAGTGAAAAAACTTTTGATTTTTTCACCATCATTTTCACCTTGACTTCAGTCAAAAAATGCAAAAGAAACATCTTAACAATATCACAAAATTTGTTTCACATTTTTCACTTTGATTTCAAGTCAAAAAAGTGGTGAAAATGTTTTAAATTTTTCACTTCTTTTTTCAGTGAAAAATGGCTATAAATTGAACGACATTTTTTATCAATTTTTTCACTCAAAAATGTGAAATGTTCAACCAGTGTAGGTCCGTCAATCGAAATGCCATGCCAGTGGCCTCTCGAACAACATACTCCTGCAGGAGAATTATGGTCCTGAGGTGGATTTATCTAAGCACATGTATGTAATATTCACGTAGAATTAAAGTAACGCCAGATCATGACTCTCCCATCGCTCGACGAGTTCTGAGTTTGGTGCGTGAACCTTGGACAATGTTGGCCTCGTCGACCTTGGGCTGCCACCCACGCTTCCGGCTAGGGAAGCCCGGCATTTGCTCTGGTGTCGTCATGGAAGGAGGGGGAGATGGCTGGGGCATGGTCAACACTGGCAAATCGGAGGAAGATGCCTCGGGCGGGGCAAAGGGGATAGTAGAAATATCTGGGCCAGTGTAAGCAGTGTCGAAATTCAAAGCAGGAGAGGCAGGATCCTGTTCCCTGCCGAGCTCGAGCTCAAGCATCGGAGAATAGGCCAGAGCATTGTTAAAAAGTTCCCGTTCGAAGGCCTGCAATTCAGTTCTGAAGTCGTCATCCAGCTCAACTAACAATGGATCGTAGGCTTCGTGCTCTGTACCTAAAGTGAAACCGAAACCCGTAGCTAGTCCATTGTCAGATATTGTACAGGGTAGGTTTAACAGCTCACTTTCGGCCACTGGTTCATTCCCATTGGGATCAAAGTTAAAAACACCAGGTGTAGTAACTTCGTCTCGGCCGCTGTCATAGACGTCTGATAATTGGGAATGAGAGACTTAAACATGGCTGATTGCATGACAATGTACCTGGGCTGGGTGGACGAGAGTAAAATCCCAGTGTAACTTCGTTTAGGCCGCTGGCATAGACATCTGATAATCGTGAGTGAGACAAAGAAACATCACTGACTGTATTACAACGTACTTGGGCTGGGTGGACGAGAGTCAGTCGATGTGATGCACTCACCAGGGGTCTCAATCGAGTCTTTCTCTCCAGATGGACGTGCTGGCCGTCGCCCCTTGAGACGAACACCGGCCAAGGGACCCGACTTGAGTTGAGCAATCTCAGCGTCAATGGTCTGACACCGCAGCCTCCAATCACGGCGTAAACCCTTTTCCCCCTCGATATCCTTCCGTAAATCATTGACCTGCTCTTTCAGGTCAGAGCGATGCTTGTCAATCTTCATCTGCTCCTGCAACGATTTGACCTGGGCCTCAAGGACTTTCTCGTGCTGTAAAGATTCCTTGTTCTCATTTGTGCCAATATCTCGCTCAGTCTTGAGGGTCTCGTAGCTAGTGAGTTGGTCGTGACGATGAGCTGCACTACGTATCTTCGAAACTTGGCGCTGTGCTGACAGTTTCTCACGTTCGGCACTACCATTCCAGCGATTGCGCATGACACCATGTAGTTCAATCTGTGCCAGCTCCTTGGCCTTGATGTTATCGCGCTCGTGGGCCCTGTTCACTGTTAGATTGGAACTGAAATATAGTTTGACGGGGTCTACTCAAGAATTGCGGTAAGAAGTCCCACGTTGGTTGAAGTCTCTGCATTACGTCCAGCGTGTGCAGTTTCAGTGAGGTTGGAGTGGATAGGTGTGATATCCCAATCGTCAGGGGCCATATTCGACAGGAATTTATTGACAGTTGGCAGAACCCACGGATTCGCCAACTTGTGCGCATACCAGTCTTTCGAACCATCAGTATACATTGCAACATGAAGTCAATTCAGCACGCACTGTGAATCGCTGGGTGCGTTTGATCAGCACAGAATACATGCCATTCATCGATCTCGGCTTGAGTGGAGAGACCCAGGATAGATTTCAACCGTGTGATAACCGATCTGGGAATCTCCGGGATAATTCATTGATATGGCTGGACAAGGTCTCCGAGTCAGGAACCAAATGAAACAAGATCTAGTCCAACCTACCGTTCAAAGTGAGGGTTGCAAGTCTTAAGGGTGTAGAGGATGAGCTTTCGCGGCTCTTGGGTCCATATCTGGCTGATCTGCGGGTCATTATAGGTTGCAAGGAACTGGCCTATAGGGCTGCCACCCGTTGCCGTGGCGGCAACGGCCGTCGATTCAATGGCCGTTTTTCTTCTTCCTGAAGCCTCGACGGGACGGGACGGGCGACGGGACGGCCGTCGCAGCCGTCCCGACGGGTAGGGTGGGAATTTAACCTTTAGCTTGCTTTTGACCCTAATAAAATGTGGATTAGGACTGTAATGTTATGAGTTTAATTCTTACCTGCCCACCCTGATTTTTCCTTACTTCCAGCTAGAGGAACCAACACAAACATTGAGGTTGCAGGTCGGCAATCATGATCGGAAGTTGCCGAGAACGCACCACAAGCAATATGCCGTCTGTTTGGAGCCAGCAAAAAATGCAAGGTGAGCAGGAAAGTCTATCCCTTCTAAGACGAAGTCTCTGTGGACTAAATAACGACGGAGAGTGTCGGTTTAAAGCTGAATTCATATGACCCATTAAAACGGCCGTCGCGGCCGTCGTTTGACGGGCCGTTGCTTCAGGGAAAAAAAGGCCGACGGGACGGGCGCGGCACCCGTTCGACGGGTGCCGTCGAACCGTGGCGACGGCAATGGGCGGCAGCCCTACTGGCCTAATCCCAACGCCTGCGGGACTTCTCCATCCATTATTATGGCATGGCATTTGGCATCAGGATAAAATGGCGCGACTTTGAGGGGGTTTCCGGTTACCAGTTTGATAGTATCAAAGAGTTCAGTGAAAAGCTGCTCAAAAGCTAGGGTATCCTGCCCATCGCAGTACAGGCTCCCAAACGTAAGACCTAGACGAATGGGTGGATAGAAGTCATTGCAGATTTGAATAAGGCATACAGTGTTTGAATCGATCCAAAAATCCTGCAACCCCCCATTCATTCATCTTGCCCTCAACACGGCGGAAGGTTACGAGTACTTATGTAATAAGTTCTCGTTCTTTTCTAAAAGTTCACATGGCCGTTTCGCAAGCTGCGCGAATTATCAGTTACGATTTTATAGTACAAGGAAAATAGTGGCTGTGTTGAAGTCTTTTTTATAGATTCCATTTGATTCTTTCTGGCTATGTAGCGGCTGTGTTCTCGGCTAATGCCGAGCATACTTCTAAGGTCCGTAGTTCGAACCTGGTAGATGCATTTCTTTTTTCTTTGGTCTTCTTGTCTATCACGGTCATAGCTGTTATGTCCAAGTCATCTTAACCCTAATCCAACCAAGAAACCCATTGAATTCTTTCAATCATGTGCATTCAACCACACATAATTATGTTGTCCAATACGGTGTCAAAAGCCACCCAGTGGAACTTACATGTTCCAGAATTGGATACTTACCTGGAATCACTTGCCTCCCCAATGCCAAAATTCCCCGAACTTGTTGTGATCCCAATGATATGATTCAATGAATTACCATGGCAGAAGTCAGGATAATAAGTACCTACTGAACAAAATATTTCATACCATTCCCTGTGCCTGATTCAGACACCAATGATCAGTGAGTAGTGAAAATGACAGTACAGGTGCTTAGGTGAGTGGGCTCTCCTGGAAGACAAGGAAATTTCACTGGCGATCTTCATGGGAGTGGAGAGAATGAATAGATGATGTGGTTGAACCCTCGAGGCAGGTGCAGTGCACCTTCATCAGTCCACTTGTATCGGATGTGTATATCAAACTGCTTCAACTAGGAGTCTGAATTTCGGATGAAGTGTCAACATTCTCTGCAGCTTCAATGATACAGATTGGAGTTTGCTTCAGGTGATATGAGATATACAATACTCACCCCCTCCATTCTTTTCTTCCCTTTCTCCTGGGGGCATTGAGGCACCCATACCTAAGGTTACATATATAACTGGGAATCACACTGTTAAATTGTTAAGAAGAGAGGACTTGAACTACAATGATGCCAGGGGAAAATGTAGTCTGAACAATTCATAAGTTCCTTCCTTATCCAAACTTCAAACATAGCTCTTCTAGGCTCAATAGCCCACCTGCGTGAACAGAAAATGGATTAAAAAAATATAAGTACGAGTTTTGCTGGGCTATGCCACGGCCCACACCCCAAGTATAATCAATGTTCAGCGACAGAATATTATGGATGAACATCCCAATGTAGGAATGCATTGTGACGACCAGGCGGAAGCCATTCTTGGCAATGGCAGTGTGGATGTAGCGATCCTCCGTAGGAAGTTTCACTTCTCGTTCAGCAAGCTGGTAAAGAACACCTGGAACGAATGAATCATATGAATTTACAATCAGTTGAAAGGGATTACCTTCCCATCCCATCCCGCACGGATGTTCCTCCTTCTTCTTCTTGCTAATGAAATCGCGAACCTTTCGACTAGCTGTGAATGCGGGACTGGTCTCAGAGACCCGTGCTCCTCCATAAACAATTGAAGTAGACGGTGCTGGGACATGATTTGATCGCATACAGAGTCACGAACAGCGGAATGAAACTTACCATTGAGCAGTTTCTGAACTGTTAGACCAGTAAGCCCAGCAGCGTTGACGGCAGCAGTGAGTTTGACTTGATCTTGGACACTCGGCTTCGTCGTTGGATGTGCAGGGTGGTTATGTGGGTTGCGCAAAATCACCATCGCTTTATGGAGAGTGTCAGCCGTTGGCTCCACGGGAACCAGTATAATCATCTCAGTTGGGCATTTTCGACGTTGAATTTTGGCAGGGATAATCCGGCCATCGAGGATGTGACTATAAGCTATAGATATACGATGTAAGATGGATGGATACAATATCTTCAAGCCCACGTACGACAATTGGTCAATCCGACCCGCAGGTGGACAGTGAGAACACATTTATCGTTCAGGTTTTCTGCGACAGTTGGTAAGATGCCATCATGATCCATGACAAATTTCAAAGTAGTCTCGTCGATGTTGGGCGGAATTAGCCACAAAATATGTTCGTCTCTTTCGGCCCGGGTCCGCTTGGAGCAACCGACGAAAAAGTGCTTTCCATGTGCGGAGGGTCCCTTGAAATGTATTTCAATACTAATAGGTCATTTCACATAAAAAGAGCGGACCTGGGAACGCCGAATCAGCGTTGGAGCCCCATCACACCGAACTTTGCATTTCGAGTTTCGGATCCGGGTATAAAACCTTCAAATTTCAGTCCGAGGAGAAACAAAAATGTGGGACTGATCACCTTGACATGATACCTGGTGCCGAAGCTGCCTCCCGCTCGTTTGCATTGAGCTCATGATTCCAAAGCTCCCGCATTGCCGCTTCATCAACCTCAAATCGTTCACAATCTGCAAAGACTGGGGGTCAATAAATTCGCAAGTGTCTACACCGTTGCATGTGAGATGAGCTCGACGGCAGTAAACTGCTTTGCTGAGATCTGAGGTAAAGCCTGAAGCCCATGTGTCGCCCTTCTTATGCCCGACTGATCCCCCCCACGATTCTTGGTCCTGAATATTATCTGGTCAGGATGGAGGGCGAGGACAAAGTGATATTCTTACCTGAGATCGTATGTATGCATCGAGAGGGATGGCCTTGCCGGCAGATGTCGTTAATGAGGCCTCTGAAGCTGAAAGGTCGACCAGATAGGTGATGGGTTCGCGTGGGACATTCCATGTTGACTGAGCAGCCGAGAATGTAACGATTTTGTTCACGGAATGCTGCCGAGTTATTTCAATCAGGAGGGGGTCTGCCTTTTTCTTTCCTTTCCCCCTGGGCTTTTTCGCCAGCAACCCTGGAGTGTCAGATTTCGACAAAATGGCTCGAGACGGAGATGCTGGGCGTTCAATGTTGGTTTCAAGAAGAGGGGCAAGATCCGAGGATTGCGTCGGGTAAGGGATTGCGTGGAGGTAACATGGGGTGTGCGGGGAGATGATCGGAATCAGCATCAAAATCGTGAATTTCGTTGGACTCGTCAACCGACATCGCACTCGGGGGTCGTGAGGGCATGTCTGATGTCGCAAAGGAGACTGGGGAACTTCCGCGTGAAGACGGGACAATTGAGAAATGAGTACTTGCACGGGATCCGGGCCGCAAGATAGACGAGACAGCTCGAGAGGGAGCTCGAGAGCTAAATGGCGTGGAGTCAGCACGTCGCCCACGGTGTTCGTCCAACGAGCCATAGGTCAATCCCATATATGCTTGAAAAGCAACTGGACTGATCCACATGCCCTGGTTCTCGAGGTTGAAGAATGGATGATCAACATATTCTTCACTGAGCATCTGGAAAAAATATTATTGGTGCGGTGAAAACGCTAACTCTCAGGTATGTGTGAATGCGAAATGCGAAATGCTAATGCAGCTGAGCTATGAACTCTAAACCACACACAACACACAACACTATCAACAACTAACCCCTCAATAGAGAGAGTCAGAGTGCAAGTTCGGGGGTGTAAGTCAAGTATTAGACTTGATAGCAGCTGGTTTCTCGGTCAATCGCTTAGTTAACTAAGGGTCGCTCGTGCTTTTTGCAAGGTTTGACTGGTCAAGTCAAGTTGTATTGGGCAAGTAACGTCTAGGACGTCAAGGAGACAGTATAGGGTAGGTTTTAAGACCGTTAAGTCTGCGCTTTTGTGTCTTTCGACAGTTTCAGTGTTCTGTTCAGTGTTCTGGGTCTGTTTGCCGTGTTCTGACTATTGCCGTGTTCTATCAATTGCCGTGTTCTGATTCTGAGTCTGGTATATAAATCGTTCGATGCAATCTAACCTCCACGGCTATCAGAGCGACGTTCCAGTGGCTGACACAACGTGTACAGCGCCCCTAGATCTGCTAGCTTGCCCTCTCCTTCTGCTGCCCTTTTATACTACTGCCCTATGGTTTACATCACGATGATTACTGTACAATGTCCGTTGGTTCGCGGCACCCAAGTCCTAATCCCTGGCTCCTGATTGGTCGTGTCTTGTTGAGACATATGGTAGACATGTGGTGTTTGACACGACACATGTGATTGCTGATTAAGTGGATAGAAAGTGTCTTCTTCGTCTGTAGCCTCTAGTCCCGGGCCTGAATAGTCTTGAAGCTTCTGCACAACTCTTCTACCTTCCCAATGATTCCCCATAGTCCCTGGTTTGGTTTGGTGGTTCATCCACAATATCGCAATCTCTCTCTCTCTCTCTGGTTTATCCTCGCGGCTAAACAGCTGGATCATGTCCTATTGTTCAAGTCATCCCCAGACTCGGTCTGGACCCAATGCGTGATCAAACGCGTCCTCAGTTTTGGGTAAAACAGGTCTAAATAGTCTTGTCGCGAATAATTGGGTTCTTCCCACTGTTGCCTGCCAGCACTTGGTATATTTGACCTCGCAACCTCTTTGGTATTCTGTTTGTGTCCTAGCAAGCAGCCTTAGGCCTTGTATGTCCTAGTTTCTCTGCCACCATCAGTCAGGTTTTCCTTAGTTAACTAAGATATCTGGTGGCCCCATTTGTGAAGGTACCGGTAGAAGTCCTCGTTAACCTCGTAGCTTGTGCTAATAGACTGAACCACTCAGTCAGAGTGCCCTGATGGTCCCTCAGTGCGTGTTGACACGCTGAATCGTGCAAAATCGCAAAATTCATGTGTACTTGGTTTCACGGCTTATCATCTCCCCTATTCTTTATA